>JALHBZ010000179.1:0-21392 GCA_024340015.1 Tolypocladium ovalisporum | reverse complement strand
CTCTGCTGCTTCGCGTTGTTGTCGCTCTCGGCGCTGTTCCTGCTCTGCTGCTTCGCGTCGTTGCTCTGCTGCTTCGCGTTGTCGTCTTTCTTCCTCGAAGCGTCTTTCAGCGGCTTCGGCCCGCAGCTGTGCCTCACGCAGCAGCTCTTGCATTTCATTCGTAGTTGCGCGCTCCATGACGATGGTCCTCTTTCTTGGTCTTGTGCAGCATCAATTCGGCCAGTGTAATGGATGGTGGAAGATTCGGAACCACATTGTTTGTTGCGAGATGACACTGCCCCACTTGACCAATGCTGCCTGGGCAACGACCAGCGGATCCCATAGCGGGGCGGCCGCGTCCCACCCACGTCGAGCCAAGAGCGCGTTATTCCCCTTAGTCCCGGCGCCCCACCCGGTGCCGTCCTTGGTCGAATCGGCACAAATCGTGACCCGAACCTGGTACAGATAACATGAGTTGCTTCTGACGTTTCGGAAAGGCTGAAGAGGGTTTACTCTCTCTTTGGGTGAACTCAGCGTCGCGGGTGGGACACCTGCGGCATCTTGCTTTCGATTGCAATTGACACGCGAACACTGGCAGCAGGAGCACGCTATTAGCGAGGATACGGGTGGCCAGTGTTTGCGTTACGAAAGGCTGGCACGACCGCGCGACACCATGCACATTCTCCCTTCACTCGGAGCCGCGGGGCAGGCTTCCTCACGGGGCCGCCAGACAGTCGCCTCTACATTGCTGCGATCCGGACTCTCTATCCTCCGATTAGCTTTGCCGCTGTCGCGACGTGGTGTCAATGCCCGTGAGAAGGCGCCGAGGGAAGCTGAAAGACTTCACCGAGCTCGCAGGAACTGCCCATAAGGGTCTGATTGTGCCTCTCTTTGACATTGTCGCTGACGAGTCAACCATGGAGTAAGGGCCTTTCGCGTCCTTCGTGTGCCTGAGCTCATTGGAATTGAGCTTCCTGGAAGGATTTTGCAGTAGCGTCAGAGGAAACTGCAGGTAGCCGCAAAGGAGCCAAACAAAATTCGTGTAAGGGCAGCCGTGATGTTCCACTACTTGCGGAAAACCCCTGGCCGGTGCGAAACATGCGTGGTCCTCAGTTATAACTTCGAGTCGCCAACAACCCTAACCCCAGGACACCCCCAATCACATCTTGTCGAGTATACGTTCTCTGCTCGTTGATGTCGAGATGCTCAACCGACTCTCAGGGCATATACTGCGCGGACATTAGTAGTGCTGCCGACCACTAGCGCACGGAGCACGCAACGTACTGGCATACCATCCGATGCCATCTTTACTGACCTGCTGCTTTGGTAAGGAGGAGCAAGAAATAGACAAAAATAGCAGCGCAAAATTTGATATTCGGCCACGCACAGGGACTGACCTTGAGTCTGCGGGACAGCGCCACAACCATGGAACGACATCCGGAACGGGCGGTATTTGGAAGGTTTGCATGCCCAGGGCTCCTAATAGTGTAACCGGTCCGTTTCAAAACGTCAAACCGTCTTAACGGTCCGTCTGCTTCAATCAAACCGAACCGGCGGTTCGTCTGGATATCGCGAACCGGACTATTACTCTATTCGCAATCGCCAGACCGGACCGTCACGTAAAGCGTGGTTTAAACTATTAGTCCGGTAGATTCCAAATGTCACTTGCGTCGTTCAGATATGCCACCGGCCATGCCACCGGCCGCCATCTGAGCAGCGGTCTTTTTGGTGGCCCATTATGCTAAACCTTACTAGCTAATTACGGCCTCGCCAGTCATCCCATGTATTGAAGTTCGGATACGAAGCCCGCGACTTTCGGAACGACATAGCCGCACTGAAAATTAAATTAGCTGGTCGGCGCGTATGAAGCGATTGAAGCCGTAATCTTACCTCAGGAGGGAATACGATTGCGCTCTTGTCCCAGGATCGTAGGCACTCCAGAAGATTCAGGGTCTGAATACTCATAGATCCTCGCTGGTCGGTTACCGAACTTTTGGCCCTGGAGAAAAGGCGCTCTGTCTCAGTCGACATCGGTGCGATGGAGAGGATATCAATGGCCATCAGAGACAGATTGGGAAATCTCTGCCTTTGTGCTGATTCCAGCCACCATTTCAGGGGGTCCGACATCATCATCACAGGCTCCCGGCAGTTGACGTCGTATTCGTCATCATCCGTATTGAAGATCGTGGCCTTTTGCTCCTTCATCCACACTTTATATCTGTTCGGTCGACCAGTGGTGGGCTCCTGCGCAATGCCTTGTCGAATGGCAGGACCCGAGGTGGTGGATTTGTACGTCTCCCTCCACAGTTGTTCCACCCTGGCTTTCGCTCTCTCGACGCAATCGTTTCTGTCCTTCCAAGTCCTTTCCATGTATGCCCATTTGAGGGAAGGATTCAATACCGTCGCCGCCGAATACACCGGGGAGTCTTCCGTCGCTTCGTAGTAGTCGGCGAGTTTGGCCCAGGCCGTCTCCATCATCGTCGCCAGGTGGGGGACACTGGTGGTCTCTCTAGCGGATTCGATGTGGTGCAGCAGATAATCCATAATAGGCAAGACGTCAGAAATGGATGATGTTGCTACCCCTTCATTGGCCACCGTTGCATCATAAAATGGCTCCAGAAACTTGCACGTCTCCACCATCGTTACCCAATCGGAGGCAGTAAGGGCATCCTCCTGGAGTGCAGGTTCCTGCGCACAGAATATTGTGACGGCTTGCCGAACCCTGGGCCTTAGAGCCCATTTAACCATCTTGTACCAAGAGTTCCAGCGAGTATCGTTGTCGCGACGCAATTTAAGGCCATCGGTGAGGGTCGTGAACGTGTGAAGTCGCTGAGGAGTACAAGTGATGTAAACCACAATATGATGAAGCTTGCCAATTGCCCCGCGTTTTCTCCACTGAGCAACCTGATCGTCAGAAGGCCCATGATAAGGGCCTGTGGTCGGTGGTCTCTTCCCGATGAGGAATTCCATTACGGCGAGGTTAATGATGTGTACCAGGCAGCGAAGCCTGTGGTGGAGAGGGTCGTAGAAGACATTGAACTCTTGTTCCAGGTCGTCAGAAACCTTGTCGATCATGGTGTTCATATTGCCGGCATTATCCATCATGAAGTACCCAACTTTCGATGCGATTCCATATTCCCGTATGAATTCCATAACGGCCTCGGCCATGTTCTCGCCGCTGTGCTGTCCCTCCAACTGCTTTATTCTCACCACAAGGCACTGCAAGCCATGATCTTCGGTCACAAACTGGACCGTGAAACCTATCACGCCCAGGCAATTTGGTGACGTCCAATTGTCGGGAACGATGTGTATCGACGTAACGGCATTTTGCAAGGCTCGCTTGACGGATTCTATTTTAACGTCGTAACCCCGCTGAAGGTCGTTCTTGATCGTGTCGGCAGATCTCGGGAGAAGGTCGTCAGCAGCCGGAAGGATGTATTGGATCACAGGTCGCGGAAGGGGTCCTGTTCGACATGAGAAAACGGGAGGCTGCAAGCTACTGTATAGCGGCAGTACAGCTCGCGTAAGGTGCCTTGGTCCAGCGCATCCACTTCTGCGGTCATTTTGCGTTTCTTCGTCGGATTGGAACCGTCTGCAGCCAGAAAGGCAGCGATACTCCCAAGGCGGCTCTTTGCCACTTCTCGAGTGACCTCGAGCTTGTCAGAGATCACTATCTTGTGCGAGCCGAAGAGAACGCCGGCCTCGGACTGGAGGGCCTTCTGTCCTACTGATGCATCATGGGTCATGATTTCGTGACGGCGTGACGGCCCGCGCACGGCCCTTCCTCCTCACCCCTAAAGCTGAAGGCCAAGACCGCCAGCGCAATCACGCCTCGCCTGCAGAAGAAGCAACAGATCATGCCGTCGTCGTCCCAAACGGTCGAAAGCCCAGCGCGAGAATGCCAAACGCGCAAGAAACGGAACGCACCAGTCTCACACCAACACGACTTGTGCGTCAGGCTGGCGTCGGCGTCAGCTCGACAGGCGACCAGGGACGGAGTCGGCCTGCGAATTGTGTCCCTTTGTAGAGCACTACCCTAGAACCCTCGCACGATCTGGAAGAAAGTTGGCACAGCACTTATAGGGAGCGGTCGTGTAGGCCGTTCTCGGGTGCCTTGGTTTTGGGCGTCACTGTTGGCCAGCACACGCTGCGAGGATCACAGCGTGTATTGGGCGCCGGAGCACCCGAGGAAAAAGCGTTGTGTAGGGCAAGTTGCCGGGAGCTGCGGGAGGTCCGGTCGTTGTACCTCCCGCGGGTAGGGCCGTCCTGGGACCCGCCGGCGCCCATCGCCCCACAGCCGGACCAGACTAATAGTGTAACCGACGGTCCGGGGTCTTGGAACCGGACCGCCGGTTTAGTCCGATAGACTCGGACCGCACTATTAGTCCACGGACTAATAGTCCAAACCGCGGTTTGCACTAATAGTCCGCTTAACGGTCCGCACTATTAGGAGCCCTGCTCGTGAGTCATTTTGAGTACTTGCCAATCATCGTGCGTAAGGATGTCATCCTTCAACTCGTCGTGATATTGATTGAGCAGTATTGACAATGGACCCTCCTGGGTTATGGCCGCATCAAGTAGCCGGAACCATGAATTCCGACGTGTGACGTTGTCAATTCCGAGCGCTTTTCCTGCAATGTCATCCCATGCATCATTGTGAATAGTGGAATTACGAATGAACAAGGCAATGTTGTGAAGTTTGCCCAGTGGGCCGATGCTCCGCCAGCCGGCAGTATCATGGCGTTTCTTGCGCCTGTCATGACTCCTGTGATCAGTGGTGGCCCGAATCTGGTCATGCAAGGCTTCCGCAGCTGTTACATCATTCGCTTCGTCCTGTGCCGCTTCAACTGCGGCCTTCAGGGCGCTTTCGCTAGTTGCAAGGAGAAAAGCTTGAAGAGCCAAGTTGATGATATGACCGGCACACCGCGTCCGAGCGGACACCGGATCAATCGGAACCTCGAATTCTCGCGACAGCTCCACGGCTAGTTGGCGGAGACAGGTGTCGTTCTTAGTGTCATTGTCCCCAGTGAAGTATCCGAGCTGCTGAGCTAAGTGGTACTGTCGGACAATTTTCATGAGGTGAGGAGTCATCGCCGCGCCGGCGTGAGACCGACGGAGGTTTGGTAGCCCTAGCAATGCTTTCCGAGGTTTGTAGGTCTCATCAACCCACTGTGCGTGAACAGCGATATATGCCTTGCGCTGCGGAGAAGACCATACGTCCATAGAAATATGTACGAGGCTCCGAGCACGTTCCAGCCATCTCCTCACGGACTCGCGATGCGCATCATAGGCTCTGGTCAAGTCCCTTGCAACAGTGCTACCGGAGTCAGTCAGGAACGGTTGAACGGCAGGATTTATTGCGGCTAGAAGAGCCTGGTATTCCGGCCACGTTACGAAGTTAAGTGGCAAATGTTTATGTGCGCAAAGGAGCATCTGTGCCTCGCGAAAGGCGTCGATGTTGATTACGCCCCGCAAAGTATTCATTTCCGACTCCCTAGCTTGCGGCAGCCCCTTGACGGCCGCTCTGACAAAAGCATTGTCGATGGCGAGTTGGCGCCTATCCTGTGACTTTGAATCCTCTCGAACGAGGATGTGATGAGTCTTCTCGAGGTGGTAGCGGGCGTTGCCGGATATGTGGGTTGACCAAGATGGATTGCGACAATGGGTGCAGTAGTGTAGCAATCTCCCGCTCATTGTGCGCGGCTCGTTGGCTTGTGCTTCTCGAAAGTGGTCCCATGTTGTTGTGGCTCTCAGCTTTCGTCTCTTGGTCGTATGCTGAGTTGATGCGTCGGGTTCCGTCAGTGTGCTGGCGACTTGTGAAACACTGTCCGAGGGAAGTACGGAGGAAGAGATTGAGGGGTAATTGAATTGAGGCAGTGAGGGCATGTTGACGTCCATGGCTGAGATCTGTCGCTCTACGTTTTTGATTGCGTCCTTTCCATCTTGTAGCGGACATGGCGCGGGAGAAATTCGGGTGGGCTGCTTAGTAGTTACAACTTGTTAAAATCTTTCTAGAGCCTTCGTTCGGAGCAATCAACTTGAAACACGTGCGTGTAAGTAAGGATGATGAGGACGCCCTGTGAGATGGGGCGCGGCGCGGTGCGGTGGGTCCAGATCCTTAAGAATATAAGAATTATGTATTCATTGCCAACCCCTATATTCTTATTCTTATGCATAAGCTTAAGAATGAATCTGCCCTTAAGAATGAATATATATTCATTACTGGGATGTCTGCATCTCTTCAACGGAGCATTGAGCATGCTCGGCCGATCGCATATAAGCATCGTCTTTGGTGATGTCGTTCTCTTCCCAATCGATGGAAAGGGAGTTCCGAGGTGATGTGGTCCATCGGTTTGCCAGTTGTGAAGCATCTGCAAGGACAGCGGGAAAGCTCGCGGATCTGTTCTGCGCTTGGGCTGCGAATGAGGGCGCCGTAGCCAGTGCCTCGGGGGCCACATAAACTTGGAACCGGACGTCACGCTGTGTTGCAGTCAGCTGAAGTCGTATTCGTGCTCGTCTCACGATGACATCTTGCCGCGCCTTCTCCGCTTTGGAGCCGTATCTTCGAGGTCGTCCGCGTTTCTTGGCTCTCTCTTGCATGCCTGACAACTATCGTCTTCAGAGGAAGGTGCTTGGTGCTGAACTACAAAGTGTATCGAATGGGAGGCAATGGACGGCATGGGGTGCGGAAATCCGGGACTCTCAACACGGGCACAAGAACAGCTGAAAAGGAGCATCATAGCGGCGGATTCCAGCACGTAGACACGCAGCCACGGAGCAGCCCGTCGACCTTGAATTGACAAAAGGAATTTCAGGTAAAAGCAAGTCCAGAACAAGGTAGTGAAATGACCGTAAAATTCCAATACGGCTAGCCCGCTGACCGCGAAATCCAATGCGGCTAGCCCAGTGATCGCTCAATTCAATGCGGCTAGCTCGGAGACCGCGTAATTCAAAAGGGCAGTATACGCGGGCCCGACTCTCCAAGCAACAAGACACAATGCGACCCATAGAATGGATGCGGATGCACACGGCTCTTCACGTATCGCAGAGAACAGGGTTGTCAAGCCCGAGTGTTCTGATCTTGAGCCGGAGTCCCCGCAGCAGACCATCCTCGGGCACCGCTCCGCACCGCGTCCAGAAGAAGCGCGTCTCGACCGGCAGAAGCCAGGAGTTCGAGTTCCTATGTTTGGGGGAGGCTCGAAAGGTATCGAATGGGTCGATTCAATACAAGGTCATGTGGAAGCCGACTTGGGTCACCATCGAGGACCTTCGAGGTGAGCGGGCGCTTGAAGAGGCGGAAGAGCTGGTGACGCATGACTTTGACCGCGCTACGTGGGAGACGGAGCTGTGTAGGTCTGGGTTCCTCGACGTGGATAGCGAGACGGACTAGCTATTGCCTGGCATTGGCACAATTCATGAACTCTCAATCAGCACTTGAGGAGCGCCATATGAAGCCAATGCTCACTCCTTCGCTCGCTACTCGAATGACTGCATTTTGGGTGGACATTGAGACGAAGGGCTCTGTCCATCTGCCTTGAAACGACCTTGTGTCCGAATTCTATTCTAGTACCAATCTGAGCCAACGTGACTTTTCTTTGTTTTCTTTGCTTTTTTCGGCTTGGTAGTAAATCCCCAGTCCTCGCTGGTGAGTTCTTTATCTTGCTTTGGCACCTCGTTTGCCGGTTCGGGGGGGGATGCCTTCTCCATAGGCGCCTCGGAAGGCGTATGTTCAGCCTCCTCCGCAGAAGGTGCGGCTACTGAGAGATCCTCAGCAGCCACTGCATCACCCATTTGCGAAAGATCTCCCGATTCATGATCACTTGAGGAGACAGTACCTTCGTCTTCGCCATCTGACAGTTGCTCGTCGTTAATGAATTGGGTAACTAGGTAGGTAGTGTGAGTCATGAGAATCCATGAGACCTGGGGGCCTAGGTAGCAGGTCTTACCTGAGCCCACTGAACGATGCTTATTGAGTCGTTTGATCTCGCCCAAGCCAGCCTCAAGAACGGCAAGCTTCTCAGTGCATCGCTCCCGCTCAGTAACCGCCTCATTGCTCTCTGTCGCAAGCCGTATGATGTCGTCATCTTTGAGATCGTATACGATTTCCGGGCTGAACAAAGAGGGCAATTTGCTAATAAGGCAGTTTTCAGTAGCCAAGACGCTGATGTCATCTATAAACTTCTTGATCGCCACCTATAAGATGTGTCAATTTAAATCGATTCAGAAAACAGACAGAGAAGCTCCAAGATAGCACTGCTCCGATTCTAGAATACTGACTTTGTAGTACGCCAACATATAGTCAGCCGCAAGCTCGCTGCCGTAGCGTTCCATGTCAACCTCAGTACGCTGCTCGACTAGTTCCAAGAATTTGAGAGGCTGCATGCTAAGCAAAACTTCTTTGTTACTCGCTAGGTTATCGATACCTAGGAATTCTTCGAATGTCTCCTCTAGGCTGCGCCGGCGCCTGTCGGCTTGAGCTCTGTGTACATTCTCCGTCAAGTAGTGATTGTATGTGATTGGATGGACCTCGTAGTGTGGGCGGAGTAACTCTTTGAGTTTTTGGTCGAGTTGGTTTTTTGAAGAGTCTATACCACTACTAAGTATGCGGAATATGCCATCAGTAGTCTCGTCGACAGAAACGTAGCTAAGTATAGCTTGCGCTACCTCATAAACCACTTGGAGGATGTTTTCCTTTGCGTCTGTAGCAATAACTTTCCATGGCTGGCATTGTTCAACAAAGAGCTCGCCAATAACAAGTGGGTTAAAGGTGCCCGGTAGCTCGCGGCCCCTGCTTCGCCTCATTAACTCCTTGACCTCATCGATGTAGTCAGATCGGGATACGTGGCGTGGTGAGAGTGTGTTGTCTGATGAAGACTCGACGATAATCCGACTCTGGCCGTTCAATCGCATTCTCCCCTCAAAATCGGCTAGGGAATTTTGCACGAGAGCTCTCAGTCGCTTACTGTATCCTTCATCGGTTTTAGCACTCCCAAAGAAAGGGTCATTGTAGTTCCCATCAACAGCGGCCTGCATCAGGCCTGAAAATCCCTGGCTTACTCGTAAGAGGTACCGGCGTTGTTCATCCAAGGTAGCACGTGGCGTCCCGAGTTGTTGTAGCTGATTGTGACATCGTGAGATTCCCGACTCGACATCCTGGAGAAGGCTTGGGAGCTGATGCAGAATCTGCTCCTTCAAAACATTGCTGAGTCGAGGTTTAAGCGACTTCACACCCAAATGCCTTGGGTCCATTGAAGTCCAAGCCCCCGTCGCAAAGAAGTCCTCCTCGGCCTTGTCGCGTGCAGCAGAGGAAGCATCTCTCATATTATAGTCTCGATTCTTAAGAACGTGCCAGCCAAGTCGAAATACTATATCTTTGTTTTGGGCTAGCCTGAGGTAGGCGGTCTCGCTATCGGATCCGACATCAAGGGTATCCGGCTTTGTGATGAGACCCAAAGTGCGCGTGCCTCTTGGATCAAGCTCACGGGCCAATTCGGTCACTTCTTGGAGAGCGAAGTCACTTTTCGCTGAGACAACAGCAAGAATGATGCTTCGAGGCCTTTCCACGTAGCCGCGAACCATCTTCCTAACCGTTGCAGCATCTTCAACAGACTGGTCTCGATTTCCAGCTCGAAAGAGGCCGGGAAGATCGACCATGGTGAGATGCGGCTGAGTCGGCCCGGATAATTCCACGCGGAGAGTATCAGTGCTGAAAACTTTCGTATCAGAGAGTCCCATGGCCTCCTTGGCTTGTTCAACGACGTTTCCAATGTCGGGCTCCGTAAGATCAATCTCGACGTGGAAGCTGCGAAGGCGCTCCCTTTCTTCGACTGCCCTCCCAAGGCCAGGATTGATGGAGACCTTTGCGGCGGGAGCGGCATCTCGGCGTAGAACTAACTCGGTTGCAAATCGCGTACAAAGATTGTCCTTCGTGGGAAAAGTCATTCCGGAAATAGCCTCGAGGACAGAGCTCTTCCCAGCGGACTGATCACCACAGACGATGATTTCCGGGAGATCAACATATCTGCTGATGCCATGAGAGCGTAGATTGTCAATGATGTCGAGGAGATCTCGGTGATCTTTGGATTGAAGCGCGTGAGAGCCCATCTTGGAAAAACAATGATAGTTAAGAGTGCGTGAATTCGTCTTAATCGAGTAGGGAAGTGGAGAAATTTGTTGTTTCGTGAGGGAGGGCGCGCGGGGATAGAGGGTTGTTGGGCATCAATCAGGCTGCGGCATTCCGCTTGTCTCAGCCGCGTAAGACATAATAGGGCCTCATGCGGGGGCCAGTTTAAACGCCCCCCCAATAGCGGTGATTTATGAAATCTTGCGAGAGCTTGTTGGACAACACCATCCGAAGCAGCACCAAAAGAATAATAAAAAAATCAGTTCCAATGAGTTTAAGCACTATTCTAGCATATATCTCGATTTTAAAGCAGTCGCACTTCTGGGTGGGATTTGATTCTCTTCTCAAGTCGAACGAGCGTGCACTTGGGAGGCAGACAATTTGTATGAGGGGGGGGCGTTTATTGTGGCCCCCGCATGGGCCTGTCCCGATTGAGCCGTTACGTTTCGTGGATGCGGCACGCGTCCTGCTTTGTCTCACGGCTGACTTTCATTCACGGTTACGCCACGCAAGTCTTCGCCCGTCACGTGCCCTTCCGATGCCGTATGTTTCGCAATGCTAGGCCACTCCTTTACATTTTGGCAGACTAAGCGAGTACCTGCGATCTATGACCAGACCAGCTACTGTTTAGGATCAATTACGCCTAGCCGTCGACATGGTGACGTAGAAACTTCAAGATCACAGACCATTGAGCATGTGGAAGGCAATTTTGTTTCTTGAACAGAATACGCAATACATACACGTTTAACAACATCCTCAGACCCTAGCAGAACGCATGTCTCGCTCGGCAGCAGGAACTAAATTGGGAAGATCATGCAATCGCCGAATTGCTGACGTACCGTCTGTATTGCCTGAGCAGAAGTGGCAGACAGGCTGTCGTTTGAGTTGGCAAATCGTCGACTGGAAAGATATTAGCGCTTTCCTAAATACGGGGTTTGCTGCATACATTCTGGCTCCTGCGTGATCAGAATATGCGACTGCTAGGAATAGCGACTTGCGAAGAAGAAGTGACCACCGTTTTGCGAAGCGAATCTGATGACCGGCGTAATTCACTGGTTTTCCTTGCAAGGCGTTGGAGAAAATTTCGAGTACGTCGGAGGCGTTGGCCCGGCTGCGCCGGCGATCAGTGTTGCGAATAATATGACAACAAAACAATATATTGCGATACATATGATATAATATGGATACCCTTGATATTGTGCCAATACAATATGGACGTCAGTCATGTTGTGACAATATGATATGGACGACCCGATATTGAGACAATATAATATCGGCACGTCCATATTGCCCATATATTGTTCATATTGCTTGGTCGCTTTTTGGAGAAATTTGGCACGTTTGTTGACAATTTTTCCGACTGATCTGCGAGCACCCTGACCAAAAACGCGTTAACAACAGCGCTGGACCGAGCCTATAGGGTGGCCCGTCGTCCACGCATCAACCCGTTTCGCGTCCCTTCATGGCTGGGCATCAGCATGTCTCAGCTTGCACCCTCGACTACCCAATCACGCTCAGCATATCGGAACCACAGGTGCTCTGGATTCCTTCGAGCTTCATTCCCCCGTACTCTTCTTTCCCTGCCTTCCCCTTAACGTCAGGATACCCGTTGCAGTCGCTCAGCTAGCTGTCGATATACTCGGTGGAGAATGCCACACACAGTCTCCATGCCTCAGCAGTGGCTTGCCTTTTTCCATAGGGAACGAGATGCTTCGTCAATATCAGATGACGCTTCGGACCTAACCAGCCAGCCAAATTGTGAACCGGACGAGAGTCAAACCTCACAATGGCAATCGTCGCGACTTCGCCCGGGTTCGATAACCTCCTGCGCCAAGCCGAGAACGTCATGGGTCTTCTCCCATATGCCGGACGAGGACAGAGAGACGCGGTATTACAACAAACCGGACTGGGAGGAGGAATGGCGCTGCAAGCACTGTGACAAGACGTATTTCTGTTCTGGCGGAACAGCAGCTCCCGCCAAACACCTCACGGACCCTCCTCCTGAAGGGCACGGTCTGCCAAAAAGCGCTCCACGATCCGCGAAGGTGACAAGCATCCGGGCTATCATCGAGCAGGCTCGTCTTTCGGCCGAGAATAATCCCCGAAAACGCCGCCGTCTCAACGATCAACCAGGAGACTCGGTCGACCCCGACAGACTTGAAGCCATATATGTGCGGTTCATTGCGGCTTGCTCCCTGCCATTTCGACTTGTGGAGTGCCCTGAATTTCGAGCGCTTCTTGCCTATCTCAATGCCGATATCGCTACTTGGCTTCCCGACACGCACGAAACCGTCAAGAAATGGATTATGCGGCAGTTCGACACTGAGAAAGAAAAGGTCAAGCAGCGCCTACAATCGGCAACGTCAAGAGTCCATATCAGCTGCGATCTTTGGACCTCCCCCAACACATTGGCTATTTTAGGCGTGGTCGCCCACTATGTTACAGAAGACGGTCAGCTGCAACACCATACGTTGGCGTTGAAGGACATCGACAGTGAGCATGACGGGTCTCACCTCGCCGATGCAATCTTGGATGTGGTAGAGGACTGGGGCTTTGCTTCCAAGCTTGGCTATTTTGTGATGGACAATGCAGCCAACAATGATACGATGATGAAGTCTTTCTCCCTTGGGTAGTGCAACGACTTGTCTCGTCCGACTTACCCTAACATTCGCAGGCCTTTTACGTCGATTTGACATTCACTACGAAGCCAAGACACACAGACTTCGCTGTCAAGGCCATATCATCAACCTCGCCGCGAAAGCCTTCCTCTTCGTTACGGACAACGAGAATCTCGAGCAAGACGATTCGGGAAATAATGCGACTTTGAAAGAGATCAAGGCGTGGCGGCAAAAAGGCCCCCTCGGCAAGCTTCATAACTTCGTCGTCTTCATCCAACGGAGTGTTCAGCGCAGTCAAAGGTTCCTAGTTCTTAGCCGCAACCGTAAGCTTGGGCGAGACAACGACACGAGATGGAGCTCATGGTATACTATGCTGCGAGCGGCTTTGAACCTCCGAGAAGCAATAGATGGCTATTTCAACAAGTGGACGGAAGCAGATTGTGCGGGGCACGAGCTCTGCGCAAAGACTGGATAGTCCTCGAGAAAGTCAAGGCCATTTTAGAGAAGCTCAAGATGACTACCAAGGCACTCGAGTCGTCGTTTGCAACCCTCGACAATGTCCTCTTGGCTATGGATTTCATGCTTGCGCAGTTTGAAGCGGGGAAGGAAGCACACAAAGACATCCAGTGTTGGGACCGATGTACAGCTCGGGCTGGGCGAAGTTGGACAAGTACTACCGTCTTACCGATGAATCGCCTGCCTATGTCGCGGCCATCGTGCTCCATCCTTCGCACAAATGGCACTACATACAGGAGAACTTGAAAAACAGAGTGGGTTGATTCGTCAAAGAAACTCCTACAAACGCTGTGGAACGATTATAAACCCGTGGAGCCTGCTATTCCACTCTGCGAGACTCCGTCGACAACGACGAACGAGTTCTTGAACTGGAGGAACAAACATCTGCAGCCATCGCTCATCAGGGACGAGTATGAACGGTATTGCAAGTCTGAGCGGGTGTATGGTTTCACAAGCGCGCTCTCATGATGGCTAGAGGAGACGCAGCGGAAGAATTACCCCAACCTGAGCAAGATGGCCGTGGATATACTATCGATTCCTGCAATGTCTGCTGAGCCTGAGCGACTGTTTCTGGGGCGAAGATCACCATCACGGATCGTCGAAATCGCCTGGGGAGGGATGTGATTGAAGCGCTGGAGTGTTTGAAGTCATGGCTGGGGCTACAAGATATTGGTAGTGAATAAATTAACGAGACGTTCATGTGGGCTATTCATTTTGACTGTCACGTGCAATATACGGTATATATTGGCAATACGTCGAGTCTCTAGCAATATAATATAATACAGACAAATTTCATATTGCGCAATACAATATGGCACCCTTGACAATACAATAATATTGTGAGGGGTCCCATATTGCCAATATACGTATTGTTTGTACTATTAGCAACACTGCCGGCGATTGATCTCTCCTCTCTGTCTCATACGCTCAACAATCCGCTCGAGTACCTGAAGATTTCGGTAGAGCTGCAAATAGGCCAGTCGCTGCTGCCAGAATGGTCTTCTCTTGTCGGTAATGATCTCGTCGATATCACGGAGTGCAGCCATCGCGTCGGGGATGCTCGTGTGCTCTTCCAAGCTCTTGTCTAGGGCTAGCTAGGACTGGAAGCCGTGGATCCATTCAGAGTGTTGGTCAAAGTAAGCCCTGGCGTCAGGGCGGAACCAAAGTTCCGGCTGCGGACTATTTTGCGACGACGTCCCAATGACATCCCCAGTCCCGGCACTAACACTCGTCGAGGGATTCGCGAACGCCCATGCACCCAAGTTGCATGCACAACAGGCATGATTAAATATATGATCAGAAGCTGATGTAAAACTATTGAACCGGGGTGGGTTTTGGAAACCACTGGGGCCGTAAAGGAAGCTCTTGAACGTCGGTGCCTGAGACATTTTTCGTGTTGATAAACGAGAATCACAAGACCACTTCCTTCCGCTGAGACGTCATGCTTTTTATACTATCTCTATTATCATGTATTAAATTGAGACGCCCAATGGGCTGGCGAACTATTGAATTTGAATCGCACTACGACTTGGCCATAGTCAAAGTTCAAAATTGACGTTTCCCTGGACGGTTGCGATGTAGATTGAAGGGGCCACATAGGTAGAACAAACAGGGGACTAAATTAAGTACCTCACGCGTCTCAACGCGCAAGAGGTTCTGGACCATGCAATACAGCCCTAGGCTGGGCTTTGGCCCTGAAGATTGCTGTTTTGAGATGCTTCTTCGTAGGCTTCCAGGCTTCCAGGTGGCAAAGACCAAGCGTAGCGTTTAGAGGCACTCGCACCGAGCACAGGCCAACTGTAGTAGCCCACCTAAACCTCTCTCTCCATCCAGCCACAGTAGCGCTAAGCCCATACGGGGCCAAACAGCGACAGCGACGGACCATACAGCGACAGCGCCGGGCCATGCAGCGATGGCGCTAAGCCCATACGGAGATGCCCATACGGACCGCCCAGACCTACATAAAACGGCAACGTACCCAAACAGCGACATCGCTGTATGCAAAACGGCAACCGCCCATATTGGCGCCATACAGCGACGGGCCATACAGCGACAGCGCAGTACGGGCAGCGGCTGGATTAATTTCAATGCCTGTCGAACATGTGTCGACGTCCTGCCTCCGCGCCATCATTTGCCTCATCACTATTGTTAATATTAACAAGCGATTGATCGCCGCGGAGGCGCGCGCGTCCCAAAGATTGGGAACCTTGGCAATAACCCTATCATTGTCGTTGTGAAGCAGGCATGCGCGCACTGTTGCCCGCGGCGGCGACCGGTGCCTCCCTGATATCATGGATCAGGCTAGGCAGTGGAAAAGATTAGCCACTGACGGGAGCCATGATGGAGCGCGGTACTTCCCCCTCTCTGCGCATCGTAGTCAAAGGTCTCCTCGCGACTGTTCCATTGAGCTAGGATCGCGGCCTGTGATAGAGAACGCGATTAGACTTGGCTTCGGCCTGTAATCAAGTGCGTAGTACCTGTAGCGGATGCTCTGCCCAGCAGGCGACAGTGAGATTATTCCTTAGTTGAGGGCTCCATAGAGCGCAGTAGTCGTGCCTCACGGCGGTATCGCGCGCTGTACTTACAGGGCCTCGATATGACTGCGCTATTGAGCTGAGGTCGTGGCTCGCGATAGAGAACGCAATCAGAACGCTTGCCCTGTCACCGTGTGGTTACTGGGAACACACGATTGTAACGGCTGCTCCGCGCTGCATGGAAGGTACTGGCGACCGCGCGTTGGCATTTGCCAAGTTGCCGGTAGCTCATCATATCGTTTCCCCTAAGAAACCCATGCCGACGCAGCGGGGTACCGGCGACTCGGTCCTGAGATGGGCAGGGTTACTAGCTCCTAGGTCATGGCATACACAAGGGTTACTGCTCACTGAGCTTTTGGCGCCACAACGGCTACCAGCACATCCGCAACAGTTAGTCACCAGCAGCCTTACTGGCACCCGAGTGCGCGGACCGACAGGTGACTGGCATCGTCTTGCGCCGAGGATGCTGACAACCACGTTTATTTTAATGCGCTGTCCTTCACGGCATGGATGCCCATGAAGCTATGCTACTAGTAACTCAGTATCCACAGTCACTGGCTCACCGACCGGATGCGTGTGCTGAGCCGTCACCAGACCAGCACAGGCTCCGACTCTAGGTCTACTCCCGTTGATGCGCGGGTTTCGAGACCAAGTAACACGAGTTTGGCTCCAGACTCAGGCGCGCGGTGTGGAAGGAATATCACCTCGGTGCATTAATTGCACCACTGCCGTCGCGCACATTGCGTATTACAATATACCAATTGAGCCTGTGCAAACAGGAAAGAACCATACCAATCAGCATTCCATGGGCTTCATAGCAGTAACAACAACAAAATCCAAGCATGTGTTAATGTCTTTGCACCTGACCATTCGTCGCACCAGCGCATTGAGAACCGCGACTTCTTCTGGGGACCATTCCAAGATATCTCTGAACGGAAGAGTCGTCATCCCCTCAACGCCCTTATCAAAATTTGATGCCATAAAGGTACCAATTTCCTTCAGCTCTGAGTCTTTAGGCCAGGTCCCTACCGGCAACTGAAAGCGCCTTTCTGTGATCTCGATGAACCCAGCCGAGTGTGCCCAACTTTTGAAGCAAATAGCTGGTTCTGAGCTTCGGCCACGCATCTCACTAGCCTCTCTCAAACCATCCATTAGTTGTACGAGAGGATTTCCTAACGGGAGAGCCTTGCCTTGAGAATATGGCTGGTTGATAAACCCTTGAAGTTCAACCCAGCCCCCTGGTTTAAGACTCTCGTACATCTGATGAAGAAGTCGTTGCCGGTCTTGTATCGATCCAGACAAGTCTCGGCAGAATATGAAGTCGAATTTTGCCGGCCAATTCCAATCCTCCTCCAGATCATCGACAATTAACTCGAGGTTTGGCGGCACGAAATATGGCTGAATTGCGCTGAGATCAACACCTGTGACAGTAGCGCTGGGGTATTGATCTGCGACATCTATGGCCCATATACCGGTGCCGGTCCCCACGTCCAGGATGCGATGTAGATGCGGCTTGATTGGCGCAAGAAAGAGTCGTTTCAAGAGCAGAAAGAGAAAATGATGTTGCATGTCGAGCCGATCCTGCTCTATATCGTCATTGGGAAACCAATATGCTCCAGGTCGATGACCCTGGTAACGCCGTCCGTGTCTCCATTCGGCCTGCTCAGTACCAGTGTGCAACGAGGTGGTGATAGTGCAAGACTCGTCTCCGACCGCCGAGTCTGCATTGTCATCGCCCTCATCATCGCGCTCTCCGAAGTCGGCTGGTAAGATATCTAGAGCTTTGAAACCGCTGCTTGATCGTATCAAACTCTATTGCGTAACCAGAACTCGGGATACTTACATGGCTGAAGACCAGAAGTCCTGTCCGCGGATTCACCAGGAGGTCCCACATCCCCTGAATTGTCTAGGTCATCCTCAATCATGTCGCTCGGGATTTCTGTGTCCGGCAACGAAGTATCTGGAAAGCCGCATCAACTGGTGCGTGGGGAAATGTTTACAGCGGTGCCTACCTGACCTCGGCCTCTTGAGATAGCATACGCTAATCTCTTCCCACTGCTGTGCTTCCTGATCAGGGCTGCCAGAACGAGGTGTGTTAACATTCGTTGGTGGGTTGGAAAGATTTTCAGAATCTTGCGGGTGTCGCGAGGCTAATGCAATGTCATGCCGCGACACTGCTGGTGCATGAATGGATAAGAATGAAGGTAGAGCAACGCCAAAAATATCCCTGAACCTCGTCATTATGCCACATTCGAACCCGGCTCCAGCCGTCCATTGATCTTGATCCTGAGTTCCAGATCTGTTTGGAGGCGCAGCAGGTCCGAAGCTGGATTTCTCATGGACTTGTTCCTTAAACGTGTTGCATATGGTGGCCTGCGTCGGCGCTTGTTCGCCGCTAACGACAGGATTTCTTACAGTGGCAAATTCCTGAGCATCAGTCACGTCGCATGGGCCGACTGTCGAAGAGAATGCCATGTCGCTAACATAAAGGGGGGTCGGGGCCGAACGTTCAGAATGATCACCGAGAACGGACGGAGGGGGAGGGGGAGGTCCCCTGTATCCTTGTTAGCAACTATTTGGTCGGTGATGAAGGCTGCTTACCCTTTATAATAATCTCCGTGGTAGTCCTGCGTATTCTTTCTGGGGAGACGCATCCACAAGCCTTCATCCGACCGCCCCCCTTCTTCTTCAAGGGGGTCTGGCGTGGCACAGCGAGTGTTCGGAGGTGCGATTGATGACCGGTTTGGAGAGGATGCTCCAGACACTTGAGGAGACTGAACCGAGTTGTTTGGATTCATTATGGTAAAGTACTGTGCGGATCTCTGAAGTTTTATGTTGGATAATAACCTTTGGTTGAATGGAGGATGAGAGGAGTTCGAGAAAATGACTTGGTAGAGCAGAGCATCTCAGCAACTCGGAGGAGCAGACGAGCTTGATATAGGCGTCGATGTTCTCCGATGGTTCGCATATTTGCTTGATCGTTTCTGAGTAGCTCTCTACCTATGGCCCCTGTAGCCGCACCCCGTTGCATGTTCCGCGGATATGCTGAAGGTGTGATTCAATGTGCCGTCTTCGCACAGCCACCCTTGCCATCCTGCTACCCGTCCACCTTTTCCCACTTTTCCCCACCTTTTACTTCCCCTTTCCATTAATATCCCCTCAGCCGCCCCTTGTCTCAGCCACCCCGCACGCTGCACCCTTTTCCGCGCGCAGGGACTACTTCCACCTTTTCCCACCTCTCCCAACCTTTTCCCACCTCTGCGCTCCCACCTTCTCGCCTTAACTCGCATCCCGCCGAAATCCCCACGACTGCCTGATGATGGCCCCGCAACGGTTCTTATCAGCCGATCAAGCTGTCGACAGGCTTGCAGAGGTGTCCAGGACCGTTCAACTCCGCATGGTCCTCAGACCAGCTGAAGAACAGCGCGTCCGTAAGGCCTTCGCCCTCGCCGCACCGGTGCGAAGCGCTCGACTCAAACCAAAGGAGGCAATCTATCGCGATTTCCTGCGACACATTAACACGATCGTCGGTCCATATGGATTGGTCATCTGTGCCGCTGGACTCGGCATTAGCGCAGTGGCCAACATGAGGGATCGTGTTCGAGTTGAGATACCGACTAGAATGCAGGAGACAAGAAAGGAATTGTTGCATAACACCGTTCGGGATATGGCAATTCAGTTCTCAAACTCCAACGGTAAGCTGGATTTTTTGCGCAGTACGCTCTGATGCTGAATAGGCAGAACACCTTGACCCAAGCGTGGAGCCGGCGGAGGACGCCGCTGATGACTCCGAACGTGGCGGGAGTCCCACAAGGGTCCAAATGCCAAACTGTACACGGCCAGAAAATATGTCGCAGTATGCTGGGGATGCATACGAGCTGACTTGGCAGGACGTGGAGACCATCGTTGGTTCCAAGCATATTGTTGGCCAAGTGTACCTGGTGGAAACTTATTCACGCCGGATGAATTCTTTCATGCTTGTCCCTGTGTCGGATGAGATGACAAGGCTCTTTGCCATGCAGCGTGCGAAGGTATAGATTAGCTGCTTCGAGCTGCAATAAATCCCACACTGATTCTTCCCAAGACTCGGAACCACCATTCATGTTCCCAGGGTATTATAACCATGAACCCAGCGTCCTCCGTACCAACAGTCCCAATGTGCGCATCATTCTCAGCGCTGTTGTATATCCGAATAGCTCCCTTGTTATGTGGAACGTCGGCAACGATCGCGATGATATTCGCTGGAAGTTCGATTTTTTGCGCTTTTATTGGCTCTCCCCAAGATATGTCACAATCGCCAAACTTGAATTAACGTTAGCTTCTGCTGGCATTAAAGCATATTCCTCATACCTCGCTGAAATACGCCAAAAGCGCATCATCTGCTTGTCTCTCCACCCTGGTCATTTTGACCTCCGCTGCCATGTTTGCGTTCGTGGCAGCAGAAGTTCTGGCCACACCTGTCGTGGATAAAACGCTGACTCAAAACAGCACGATACTTCACGAATCTGTCAACCAATAAATAAATACTTGGCGATCAGTAGTAGTTAGATCTGACGCACGTGGGGGGTAAATGACAAGTGCCTCCCATGATCGAGATTTGGCGTGCTCCGAGGGTTACAGTCGTCTGCGCCCGAACGCCTGATTTGCAGTCGGCGAATAAGCCGTGCTTGGTTGCCAATATCTCGGCTTTTTTTTTTTGCCTTGGAAGCTGAGATGCGGACGATTCTTTTGACCTCGTGTGGCTCTACGTTTGTTAGGCAGCAAGGCAAAGACGATCAAGTGCTTCATATTCGCTCACGGATTCTGCGGGCTTGAACACGGATACATATTTATCCGCCTTCGTGCGTAGGTCGCTGTGGGTACCGAAAGTGTTCCCCGCTCCAGGATTGATTGGCATCACCCGAGTGGAAGGCAGGGGGACAGGCGCGAATGCGGTGCAAGAGCACGTTGGAAAGCCGCTGGAGGACCCGGCTTTGCTGCGCCCCAACGAGGATTATCCCCAACAATATGCATCGTTATTTTTTTTCGCAGTATCGATAGGGGGGCATTTTCGGCTACAAAATTGCTACTTTCGAGTCCTTCTGTGCATCACAGAGGATATTTCTCATCGAGAGATACAACGAGCCAGACTTGCAAACAAATCAATCAGATCCAAATCTATTCAAATCAAATCAAATTTATCCAAATCAAATCAAATCAAATTGCCTATGCGTCGATTCAAATCAAATCAAATCGTAAGCCCGGATTTATTTGGATATCTGGTTATTTGGATAAGCCCCACACTCATGATCAGGACCAATCAGGGTTGAATGACCACCCAGTCCAAGAGTCCCTCTGCGTGGCCACTTACACGAATTTGCTTTTGCAGGCCATGTCACCAAATTTCTTTTACGTGACGTGTTTGGTTGCAGGTTATATCCTGAGCGCGTCTGCCGTACTGTGGAGGGAGAAATTTGTAGCCGGTAGTGCAAATTGACCTACCTTCTCTGAAATGGCGCGAATCGCGGATGCTGAAGTGCTGCCAGCCGCTCTTTCCAGTGTCCCATCCACCAGTTTTAGCGTCCCTGAGAGCTCCCCCGACATTGACTCATTAGAGCCCGACGTGGACGTGACGGGCGACAC
>JALHBZ010000178.1:479419-491504 GCA_024340015.1 Tolypocladium ovalisporum | reverse complement strand
CCCCCCCCCCCCCCCCATCTCCAATAGCCGCCTCACCATGGACCGGAAACAAACACGGATTGCACGAAGCTGCTGCGACTTGCTCCCGCCCACAGCCACTGGGGAGGCGTTTCCGCCGCCCCTTTTGTCTGAGACTTAGGGCGCCGCCGTCTGAAACACCACATGTGCGACGACCGCAGCCCTGGTGCGGTGCGCTATGGACTCCGTTGGCGTCGTCGTCTTGGTGCAGAGGAGACAAGACACATCACAGCGTCGTGGTTCCTCGCCAGCAGTGTACGAGTTCATCGCGTTGGCTAGAAACGCGCCAGAGCTGGATCGAGGTCCATTGTGGACGTTGAAAGAATAATGATTGCTTCCTCTATATCCCCCATGGACGAATTGTAATAATCTTCACCTTCCCTTTCCTTCCCTACTACCCCCAGGGACGTGAAACGTAGTACCGCTCATAAAAGATAATCTACCCTGCACCTCCCCGCACTTCCCTGTGCCTCCCTAAGACGTAAGAGGTGATGGTGATGATATTCACTGCCTTCCCTGCGCCCCCGATAGACATCTTTCTGGTGGCAGGCCCCTAGGTAGTATTGGCATGTGGAACGTCTTCACAAGACAGGGCTGCATCCTGCCGACGCCGTAACGTCTATTTTGGACGCCGGTCGATGTGTCAAGTTGAATTCTATAAAGCAATCGCTGCCACAGGCGAGGTGAAACCTCGAGAGATGCGTCTAAAACTCCCCAACCAGCTTGCCACTGCGCGTCTGCAACGCCGTCTCGCCGTGAGTCGACGCACATGGGCCCAATCATAAACCAGTGTCCATGAGCCCGCAGACTCATGTCCATGCCTACTAAAACCTGGTAGCGGTCCTCGCGATCGCGACGACATTGCCGATGTAACATCCAAGAAATCCTTAATCTGGTCGTCAACAACAAATCTGATGCACGCAATCCCTGGCCGTTTAGAACCGGTGCTGTCGGCCCACGCTTTCCACCCTCACGCCGAGCATCTCCATCTCTCGCGAATCGATGACCCCTCGGCCGTCAAATACCCATCGGGGCTTAGCCATGGTGTCGGCGATGCGCACCCAGTCTATTCGCTCCTTGGGCCTGTACTCTTCGGCACTACCCATGCCATTGGCGTGGCCTGTCAGCTGGCTCTCCTTCTCCTGCAGGCAGTCGGGGCAGTCCTCGGCGCACGATGGCTCCGTGTTGAACCGATCGAGAGGGTCTGACGTTGTCTCGCCGGGTCGCTGGACGAGGTGCTTGTGCAGCGCAAGCAAGTCGTTCTCGGTGGGAGCTGCAGACGTGAACGGCCGCGGATCGGACTTGGGGTTGGGCTTGCGACCGACGGTCTTGGGTGTGGCCTGCGAAATCGGCTCAGGCTTCGGCTGAGGCACGGGCTGGTTCCTAAACTCGTCGAACTCGGTTGCAATGACGACAGCAGTGCTGCCATGGCAGGCGTCGTAGGCGTTTCCGTAGACCGAGATGTTGTTGCCCGCAGCCACGGGGCCGAGGAGCGTCTTGATCTCGTCCTTGATGACGAGGGGGTTGCAGCAGGGGTCGAAAATGGCCACCTCTCGGGGACGCTCTTCCAGCAGCGTCTTGACCATCTCGAGGGCGGGCGCCTCGCGAGTGTCGGACGTGTTCTTCTTGAAGGCGTAGCCGAGGATGGTAACCTTCTTGCCCACCAGCGTGTTGTTGAGGCACTTGATGACGCGGTTCGTGAAGCGGTCACGCGCGTACTCGTTCATCTTGACGACCTGGCGCCAGTACTCGCCGACTTCGGGCAGACTCATGGTATCGGCCAGGTAGACAAGGTTCAGAACGTCCTTCTTGAAGCAGCTGCCTCCGAAACCGATGCCCGCCGTGAGGAACTTGTTGCCGATCCGCGGATCAACACCAATGGCGCGCGCCACCTCGTCAACATCGGCCCCAGTCTGCTCGCACACGGCCGAGATGGAGTTGATGCTCGAGATGCGCTGAGCGAGCATGGAGTTGGCGACGAGCTTCGCGAGCTCCGATGACCATACGTTGGTGGTCAGAATGCGATCGCGAGGCACCCACGATGCGTAGACGCCGACCAAAGCCTCGGCAGCCCTCTTCCCCGAGGGCGTCGGCGCGGAGCCGATCAGAATGCGATCAGGGTAGAGAAGATCATCAACGGCCGTTCCGGCGGCCAGGAATTCGGGGTTGGAGAGAATTTCAAAGTGAACGCCAGGGCGGTGCATGGAGAGCTAGTGGCAACATTATTAGGGGCCAAGAGTCCATATTGCGGCGAAGGCATACTGGGGCTTACCGTATCGGCGACGAGCTGGGCCGTCCGGCAAGGAACGGTGCTCTTCTCGACGATGATGGCGCCCTCCCGAGCGTACTGGGCAACGACAGCGGTAACGGCCTCAAAGGCAGTCATATCGGTGGCTACCCCGGCGCCGACACCTCGCTCCTTGGTGGGGGTATTGACGGCAACAAGGACGACATCGGCCTCGGCAATGCTGTTGGCGACGTCGGTGGTGAAGAAGAGGTTCCCGGGGCGGCGGGGCACAGCAGTCTCGCCATCGTCGACGGAGGACCCCTCGGAGTCAGAGGTTGGTTCGTTGGAAAAGGACGTCTCGCGGCTGCCATCACGGGCAATGCGGACGATATCGTGCAGGCCAGGCTCGTAGATGGGCGGATGTCGTGAGTTCCAGCGGCGGATGCGGTTCTCGTCACGGTCGACAACCGTCACCTTGATGTGCGGGTTCTGGAAGGCGACGACGGCGGCAGTAGGGCCTCCTACGAGAAGGGGGAGGATGCAGGTTAGCCAATTGCTTGTGAGAATGGTGATGATGGTGATGGTGGTTGTGAGTGTCTGTTGTCAATGCGATGACGTCAAAGCTGTCCGGCCCCAGGCACAGGTAATTCAAGGTGATCACGCGGGCGCGGACAACCGGAAGTCGCGGGAGTACAGGACAGCTCAGGACTTACCGACATAGCCAGCTCCTACGCAGCAGATGGTGCGGACCTTGACCTCGCCGTTGAAACCGCCGTTGGTATGCTCCGAGGCACCATTGAGGCCGAGTCTCTTGACCGAGTCGACGACGGCATCGGCCATGGTGGAAGCCATAGTCGCGGGGACAGTGGAGGGACCCCGAAATCTCGTATGCGCAGCGATCGTTCACGGCGTGGCGCAGCAGCAACCTGCAGCCTATCGAGATATAAATGGAACCTCGAGGACAGCAAACAACGAGGAAGCGAGCGAAAATGCCAAGGACGGACTCTTCAGCGCGAGGGCATCATATGAACGAAACCGAAGTAAAGAAAGGAAAAAAGAGAAGAGAAAAGGAAACCCGGATGGATGGGAGGACGAAAAGGGGCGCGGCGTCACGAGTGATTAACCAAGAGCAGCGCAGAAGCCTGGCGCATGGAGCCGCGAGGCTTCTTCCATCATTCCGACGCGGCCGTCCAAGCCAGGAGACGGGGCGGGAGACGGATTGGAATTATGGGCCGGCGGCCAAGGTTGCCGCCAAGTTGGACGAGTGCTGGGCAAACAACGCCCATGCGACCTGTCTTGCGCCGTTGATTTTGGCGACTTGGGCGCGGCGCATCTGTTGGGAGAAGTCCGTCGACGATCCGAGCACATGGGGCACCCCCGACGGGTCCTGCTGGCGGCAGTCTTTACAGCGGGGGCGCCCAGGGGCAGCTGCACGCCCAGTGGGTGGCGGGTACCTCTCCACTGCTGTCCACTGCCAGGTACCTCGCATGCGGGCGCCGAGAGGGCGGGGGGTCGGTGGCTGCAGCCGATTGCGCCCACGGCCCTCGTGCAGCCTGGTTGGGATGGGCATTGTGCGCCACACTTTCAGCCCCAAGGCGAACGTTTCACCACGCAAAGACCCGACTTTGAAAGTGAAGAATTCATTGCACGATTACGTCTTCCCTTTGCAGGTGCCGACGCGCACGACGCCCATTTCCTATTTGATGTGCGCGCCACCAAGTACCTTGTGCTATCGGCTGCTGCTGGTGCCGGCGATCGCGTACCACACTGCGCGGACCGCACGGCTTTCACGGCTCGCCAAGTTGGCGTCGACTTGCAAGCAGCCACGGGAAGCCAAGCACCAATACACTGAACTA
Source organism: Tolypocladium ovalisporum (assembly GCA_024340015.1). Classification (NCBI taxonomy): domain Eukaryota; kingdom Fungi; phylum Ascomycota; class Sordariomycetes; order Hypocreales; family Ophiocordycipitaceae; genus Tolypocladium; species Tolypocladium ovalisporum. The sequence goes on along the minus strand of JALHBZ010000178.1, from coordinate 487,403 downwards.
GGTACCTTAGCCCACTGAACCATGTGGAGTGGCTCGCTGGCCCATCTCCAGGTCCCTCCCATGCGACTCCATCTCGACAAGGTAAGGTAGGTACCCGCTGCAGTGCATGCTTCCTCACTCTTGCCAGAGGAGGGCTCCGGCAGTTCCTTTCTCGCCGATACGCCGTACGAGGAGATGCGCCAAGGCTGAGGGCAGGCTGGTACCGGCCAGCTCACGGCATGTGCGGCTGAAACTGCCAAGAGTCGACAGTATGCTTCCATGCCGTGAAGCCGACTGACTGCCGATGGGAGATGAGACTGTGGTCCATCGACCCTCGCGATGGCAGCATGGTATGGTAATTATGCATAGCGCTACGCGGCTCAAGGACCCTGCTTCTTGGATCCGCAGCCGCCCGCGTTGGGTGAGCTGACTGCACGGAGTCTACCACGTTTGCCCAGCCCGACATGTCCGGTTTGCCCAGCTTGCCCAGCTTACTTGCCGAGGCTGCCCGGCACAAGTACGGGCGCTTCACGAAGTTGCCCAGGCAGATTCTGGGAACCCTGTGGCGCGACGCAAATAGCCTGATTGATACTATCTGATCCCTGAATTTGATGGCTGAGAGCCATGGGGTGACGACGTCTGGATCAGCAACCAGCAACGGCACTAGCCGTCATGACATTGACTTTTGAATGTTAGGGGTTGGGGTCCACGCTGGAGTAGACCCTCCACGCTCCGGCACCGAGAGACATCTTGGCGGTACGTACGAACATTGGACGGAGAGATCGACCTGTAAGCCTGGGAGAACAGGGCCTGACAAGACTTTGAATGTCCGCACATTCCGAATCAATTCATTTTGCCGCAATTGCCTGGCCGCGATGTTAGCGGCAGTGCGAGACATGGACCCTGCGAGACCCCGCCAACCCCTCCCTCCCACCATTTCTCTTCCCCTTGCCTCATCAACACTACCTGTACTCGTATATGCCACCACGAACACGATCGCGCGCAGAGGAGACCGACCATCGCAGCAGAGCTGATGCAGCATGCATCTTTCCGAAACCGCCCGCAAGCGACGCACGACCCCTGCGGTCGCAGCAAGGTGCCAAGCGGCACGCTGCTTGGCGAGGGGCACGGTGACATTCAGTCGGCTCTTCTCTTCGTTGACTCGCATCCCTCACGAGATCGAAAATAACTACCTTACCCACGGCTCTCGCAAGACTCGCCTCCGATCGATATTCTCGCCTCCGTCCAGTCACGAGGCCACGGCGCGGGGTGGCGGCCCACGGCACCTCGATGGCCCTGCTGAGGTCTGATCCAGGTGAAGGCCGCGGTGCCGTCCAACCAAACGGTGCACGGGGCCGCAGTTGCTGATGCCCATTCGTGACTTTCACTTTGCCATGCTCGGCGAGTCGCGAATTTGCTCGGTGGCGGCCATTGGCTGACCGGGGCAATGTGGTTTGCCTACGGCTTGTAATTGGTCGACTTTGGGGCCAATCGACTTACAAGCTTCCAGCCACTTGCGAGTGCAACTCGACGCTCAAGCGAACTTCACGAGCCTACCTACCTACCATGCAGCGCTGGAAACGACGGCTGCCACGTTGCCAGACTGGCGAGTATTGCTGCAGACATGCTTGAAAGTCGCCAAAGACGACCAGCTTGGGAAGAGAAGTGTGCAGTGCCAATGACCGCTTCGTATCATGCTTCGCCTTCGAGGCTCATTCCCTCCGCCCATGTCCGGCTTCTGTCTCATGCGACTAGCAGATAACCTTTGCTGCCTCTGACAGTCCACATGCATCAAGTACCTTTGGCGTCGATCCGGCGTACCTCAAGACACCCCGCTTGAACCCATCTGCCGACGAACGACATCCTCCCACGGATGCTCGTGGCGGCCTCAGCGTTTCCCATTGCAGCCTTGCGTCTTTCAAAGGCAAATCCTCAGGTGCCATCATTGAATCATCTAGTCCGGCGCCTCCGATCGCTCGCCGCGACCACGTGGGACGGAATGGTCTTGAGCTTGTGAGCCGCAAAAGACGCGACTGAGCACAGAAAATGGGTCGCCCTCGCTTCCTCGCCGGTTCGTCACCATGGAGCATTTCGAATGGACGCAACTTCATCTCTGCACGTAGGCTCGTTGCGATTCCATCCTCAGGGCCATTTTCCCCATGATGGCGCTTCTCGCCGGCTGCGGCTCGACGCCGTATCCCGAACATGATCTTTCTCAATTTCCCGAGGCACTCAGAGGGAAGCGCATCCTGCTTTGCACCGAGTCGTTTGGCCCCGTCAACGGCGTCAGTCGCACGACGCTGATGCTCGTCAACCATCTGCGCGAAAACGGTGCTCAAGTCGCCGTCGTCGCGCCTCACAATCACACCAAGCACAACACCTTTTCTCCTCCGCCATCGCCGAACCCGGGCCCGGCCGACAAGCAGCCCGAGGTCCGAGTCACGGGATACCCTTTGCCATTCAATCCCGAGCTCTCCATTGTCTATCCTGTGCGCAACTCGACGCTCTACTCGCGGACCTTTGGTAAAGATTCGCCGCCCGACCTCATCTACCTCGCCTCGCCAGCCAGCTTGGGCTTCCAGGTCATGCTGCAGCTGAGACAGCAGCCTCGAGAGAAGCAGATACCTGTCATTTGCAACTTCCAGACCGACTTGGCTGGCTACTGCGAAGTCTTATTTCCTGCGCCCCTCAGCCACATAGCCGTCTTTGCCCTTGACGCCGTGCAGAGTTTCTTGTTTCGCCACTCATCCGTCAAGACCATCTTCTATCCGTCACGCTTTGTCCGGCGATATCTGACCAAGCAGCATGTGCAGGAGAGAAAGTTGGATTTACTGACGAGGGGAGTCGATGCCGACCTCTTCAACCCTAGCCAGAGGAGCGAGGCGCTGCGCAAGGGCATCGCACCCTACGGGGAGATTGTTTTCGTCACCGTCTCCCGGATTGCCGGCGAAAAGGGTTTCGACTTCCTATCCAAGGTCGCCAAGGAGTTTGACGCGCGCGGCCTGAACTTCAAGCTCTACGTTGTCGGAGGGAATAGGAACCCCGAGGTGGAGAAGGATGTTCAAGAGCTGTTTGACCCGCTCAGGGAGCAGGGCAAGGTCATTTTCGCCGGATTCAAGGTTGGGGAGGATCTGGCGGCAGCATACGCAAGCGGCGACGTCTTCCTGCACTGCTCCGTCACCGAGACGTTTGGCCTCGTGGTCCTGGAATCAATGGCCAGCGGTGTCCCCGTCGTGGCTCGGGACGAGGGCGGGCCGTCGGATATCGTGCAGCACGGAGAGACTGGCTTCCTCGTCCCACCAGAAGACCTCGATGGATTTGTCACGAAAGCCATGAAGCTGGCCCAGGACAAGGAGCAGTGGTTGCGCATGTCAACAAAGGCCCGGGCCGCTGCCTGCGAAGCCACATGGGAGATGATTGGCAACAAAGTCGCCTGGCGCATGGCAGACACCATCGCGGACCGCCAGCGCGAGCAAGGCACGACGCCGCGACCGAAGCAGGCCATGCCTACAACGGCGCAGCAGCTCGTGCCGGTGTATGGATGGCTCATGATGAACAAGGCGACGCGAGAGTTGCTCATGCGTCGGATGGTGGACGCTCGGCTCATGGGAGGCCTGGGCGTCATCGTCACCTTTTGGGCCGTAACGGGAGTTTACATGATCTTTACGGAAATCTCCCTGTGGGCAAAGGGGCGCATGCGTGCCGGAGACCGCAAGGATGTTGTTTCCGCGTAAGCGCGGAGGTTGCTTTGGGTTCTGGTGTCGGGACGCGAGGCGCAAAGGGGAACGGTGTCTGCCACTGGCTCGGTGGCGTTTCTTTTGTTATTCACAAATGCATCTTGATGCGTATCTGGCAACTGGTCTGCATGGGATAGCACTAATAACTGTAGATGCGGTTTCCACGCAGCTGCTACCGAGTGCAAGGGCGCTTGGTGACTGCGCTTTGATGACGAGACGACAATGTACTGACATATACCCGTGATGGCTTTCGAGGCGCCCCATCTTATGGATCGGGCCACATATTAAATGTCTATTTAATTCAAGATACTCCGCTGAATGCCTACGCTCGAAACATGTCCCTTCACATCGGGCTCGCGGAAAATGAACATTGAAGTTGACTCCTAGATGTCCCATGTATGGCACCAGTGCCATGCAATGGAGCCCCCACCCCAAGGTGGAGAGAAGAAAGTTTGGGCATACGTGCCCTGATGCCGACGCCTTTATATCGTCTTGCCTCGGCCCCCAGGCATGGCAGTCTGGCGGCGCTTGTACATTTCGGCGTAGTTGATGCGCTCGTAAGTGCCGATGCCGTAGGCCACGAGGCCGATGAGCAGCCATGCGGACGTGACGATGAGGCCGACGGGGAAGATCATGAGCTGGACGCCGGGGAGGATGAAGGCGGCGGTGCCGTTGTGCAGGGCGGCAAGGCGATCATCGACGGCAGCGCGGGCGGCAGAGAAGTCGGACACGACAACCTGGGCGGAGAAGACACCCGTGAGGAATGAAGCCTCATTGAGGGAGACGTTTGTGCTGACGACGCCGCCGCCAGTGTTGGCCGTCAGAGTGAAGGTGGGCATGACGAGAGCCTCAAGGGCGGCCCTGGAGGTGTGTTAGCCAAGTACACGACGACGAGTGTGAGCGAGAGCGTTGGACCTACATGGACATGTTCTTCTGCATCTCCTCCTTGTCGATCTGGCCGACAAACATGTACGTCTGCAGAAGCCGCGGCGCCCAGGACTCGGCGCGGGGCGTCATCACTCGGGTCTTGTTCTCCACCATGCCCATGCCCATGATCTCGTCCATAGGCACGGCGCTGACGCTCGCGCCGCGGTACTGCACGCCGACGTTGACGTCGCTCGGAGCCACGGCCGCAAAGGCGTCGCGAGGCTCCGAGATGCGGTACAGACGTAGGTCGGCCTCGAAGACGCCCGTGGCGGTGTCGAGCGAGGGCAGGTTGTAGCAGATGCAGTTGCCCGAGGGGTTGGAGCTCCGCGACAGGGAGCGCATGGCGTCCTCGCAGGCGGCGTTGGTGGTCATGTCCCAGGCCGTGACGTTGAGGGTGCCGTTGGGGTTGAGCTTGACCGCCTCAGCGTCGTTGGCGGTGACGCCGGCCATGGGGTTGAGGCCCATGTCGGAGCTCGCATCTAGAGCCCCTCGGCGGACGAGAAGGCTGGGGACATGAATGGGCGAGGCGTATGGTGATGAGAGGACGTCGTCGGCGCGGAGGATGGTATCTGTCGGGAGGATGTGCGTGCGATACGCTCTCGCGGCGGAGAGGACGGCCGCGGCGGCGAGGCCTGTACGAAGCCTCATGATGAAGGCGTCGTGTACAGAAGAAGCGGGTGCAAGTGGTTTGCGAAATCGTCGCGGGGTGGGTGTTTTCGGCTCGGTCAGGCCATTGCCGGCTTGCAGTCTCGAACCACTTGACGACTGTTGAGGCGAAGAAGATTCCCGACCGGCGGTGTATCGAAGGCGTGGACAAGACGTCGGAGGATTGCAAAGTGTTGATCGACGGGGTCCAAGCCCAGACAGAAAGACGAATAGACAAACAACACGCAAAGAGAATGACGGCTCGGGAAAAGGGCCAAACACGGGCACCAGCGCCATGAAGAAGATGAACGAGAGTCAAGGGAAGTCAAGGGAGACGACATGATCGTGGGTCGATAAAGACTTTAGCAGGCTTGGCAAGGGCTTCGCAGACATCAGATGGGGACCCAAACCGCCACCCATAGCCCGGAGCGGTACTCGTCACAGCTCGCGTCAGGAGCAGGCAGGCAATGAAGATTGCACCGGGGCCAGGCCAGCAGGGGAGGGCAACGGGACCTCGGGCGACCCAGTACGGCCGTCGTACGAATGAAGGCGGGACTGGTTGGTGGTTCCCGGTCGGGTCTGGGTGGCGATGATGTTACAGCGGCGCTTCAAGACATGGCGGGGTTCGGGGGCACGCATAGCGCTGGGCGCTTGCCCTGGCGCGGTGGTGCGACAAGCTCGCGGTGTCGAGACAACGCCTCGAAACCACGAAACCACATGCCTCGGCGCTGAACTGGCGGCTAGAGTTTGCAGGCGGTTTCTGCTCCCTGCAGCCCCTCAACCATGCCGGAACTCGGGTGACATGTCAATCGATCGACTCATCTGGTCAAGGCTGTCAGCTGCAGTCACCGAGCGAGCGGTGACTCTCGGACGGTGGGCTGGGCGCGCACGGGACTCGAGACCACGTTCGCTGCTCTTGGTACGAGTGCCTGTACAAGGCACGCGACGACGAGCCCATACGCGTCGCCAACCCAATGCAGAGAGTTGGCGGTGCGGAGGGAAAATCGGGTAATTTAGGGTCCTCGATGAGTAGGGGTGGCTGCGGCACGGTGAGTTGCGGGCACGTCTCAGGTTGGCCGTGGACCCGGGACCCTTCGATTCGCGGTGGCCCCATGGCCGTACCGTGGGTTGCACAGCGAGCCGGCGGTTTCAGACGGCCCAATCGGGGCCTCTCACCGCGCCGTATCTGGAAACTCTTTAATGACTCGATTGGACCGGCCAGCAGCAGACTCGTCAATGCGAACCCGAATCTTGGCAGCCATGCGTGCGTGGCGATGCTTCAGTTTGCTTCCTTCTTCTTCGCTTGCCCATGTTGCTCGTCGGGATGTGTACGAGTATGTTTCGTCCACTCACGTTTCAACGTCGCCACCAAGGCCGAGGCCATCATGGTACCGTTGCGCGCCCGGCGTTGACCAGGCACGGATACTGACGCGATGCTGTACGCATCGCGTGAGGGCTCGTCTGCGTGATGCCCACGACCTGGAAGCCGGCTTGGCAACAGCGCGACAGGCCGGGGTCTGCTTCGGAGCTGTCAGGCGTCAAGGTCGCACTCAGTTCCGAGAGGAACACAGAGTCGGGTCTTGAACATCCGTGCCCTGTGATGGCTCCACTGGAGAAACTCGACTCTCCGAGGTGCACGCTCGGCGGGACGGGCATCGCCACCTTGGCGTGCATGGCATCAAATGTCACCACCTGGGGGCTATATTCGCTGGAGGCTCGCCTCGCTGCCCACCATAAGAGCGGCATTACTCGTGCGCGACAACGTGCGAGACAGCAGGGCCATTGGAACGGCTACCCCCCCCGGCGAGTCGCATGCTGGCTATTGAGCGCAGCCGGGCACAGCGCGCGTGGTAAGCACGTGAGTATTTTGCCATGGAGTCGACAGTCTGTCGAGCCCTCGGCGGCCGCAGCGGGTGACGGCTGTGATGAGAGGCACCAGAGCAAGACGCATCCGCCGCAGTCACCAACATTACTACGGAAGCAAGAACCTAATTGCCTTGATTCAAGGGAAATTGCAGCCGCTTACTGTTTCCTTTGTATTGGCAGGGTTGCCGAGGCAATATTGCACTTCATGTGCAAGTAGCCAGGCTTTCGCCAACGACGTGCGTTTGTTCCTGGCGGATAAACACTGGATTACGTTGTTCCGGTTCCTGGATTTGTAGAGCATCGCCCCGTCTCCAACTGTCCCAATACACCCGCCTCGTCAGACACATGTCAAGACGCTCCGAACGCTGTTCTGTATTGTACTGTACTGTACGGACGCATACAGTATCGCAAGAATCCTACGACTTGGCGGGCCGGCAACGCCGTCAGCATTGCCACGAGTCAAGGAAAAGAGAAGAGCCCTTGTTCCTATTGTCGCCCATGGAATCATGGCTTCGCGCGATGACGTGCTGCCCTGCCAATCCTTGCACTCGCTGCCCGCCGCGAGCCACCCAGAGCTCCGCCGCTAGCGAGCAAGCCCTGTGGTTCCTGACCACCCAATGATCTCATCCTCACGAAGCTTTAGCTTTGCGGGCGTGAGCTTAATAATAAGCTCTCCCCCGGCTTCGACGAGCTCGAGAGTTTCTCCCAAGGCGACGACGATTGCGGCCGGTGGCAGCCGAGATGCAGCTGCAACCCCGTAATGCCTGACAGCTGCAGAGGAGCAAAAACCTTGCCGCTGCAAATGGAACCTTGCCCGCTGCAACGGCTGC
>JALHBZ010000178.1:452450-479227 GCA_024340015.1 Tolypocladium ovalisporum | reverse complement strand
CCGTCATCCAAGCCTCGCTGCATCCATCGTCCCTCCCCGCCGGGGGGGGGGGGGCCGATCGCCGCCTCCACACAATCGCCAGCTCCTCTCTCTGTTAGGCCCATCCTGCACCCGCCGCCATGCAGTCCCGACGCCCAATCACCAAGATCGCTTGCGCGATGGCGCCATCCGCGCGCCCTGTCCAAAGGCCCGACGAGGTCGGCAAGCCGTGCCTCCAGGTTCCACAGCGCGGCGTGCCGTGATGGCAACCTAGCAACCGCGGTACATATACCGAGTGCGACCCTGCCTGCCCGTCGTGGGACGGGGCTCGAGGTGCAAACCCTGCGTTTCCACATCAACACCATTCACCTCGGCCGCCCGACGTCTTCATCATGGGTGTCGCCTCAGATTCCGATGTCGAGCGTGCGGCGTCTCGTCAGCATCCGCCGCCCGCGTACAGCTCCAGTATCGAAATGAGCGACGATGACGGCTCCATCATTCCCAAGGGCGCCCTCGATCCCGTCTACGAGGCCAAGGCCCGGGTGCTCAACCGCGCAGTATGACGATCCCCTCCCCTCGGCTGGCGCTCAACCGCTGCTTCGCCCGCGCGCCGGGAGCTAGATTGGCTAACCTGCGCCGCTTGCGCGCCGCCCAACAGATCAAGGACATCGGCATGGGCTGGTACCAATGGCAGCTCTTCATCGTCGTCGGCTTCGGCTGGGCCAGCGACAACCTGTGGCCCATTGTCACGTCGCTCATCTTCACACCCATCGCCAACGAGTTCAACCCTGCGCGCCCGCCGCTCTTCACCCTCTCCCAGAACATTGGTCTGCTTGCTGGCGCCGTCTTCTGGGGTTTCGGCTGCGATATCTTTGGCCGCAAATGGGGCTTCAATCTGACCCTCGGCCTCACGGCGCTCTGGGGCTTGATTGCGGCCAGCGCGCCCAACTTTGCTGCGGCCGGCGTCTTTGCTGCGCTCTGGTCGTTTGGCGTCGGCGGCAACCTCCCCGTCGACTCGGCCATCTTCCTCGAGTTTCTCCCGCAGTCGCATCAGTTTCTCCTGACCGTCTTGTCCGTCGACTGGGCCTTCGCCCAGGTCGTTGCCAACCTCGTCGCCTGGCCGCTGCTGGGGAACCTCACGTGCTCGCAGGAGCAGAAGCCGTGCCCCCGGAGCGACAACATGGGTTGGCGGTATTTCGTCATTGCCATGGGCGGCCTCACACTGCTCATGTTCCTGGTCCGGTTCCTCTGCTTCTCCATCTTCGAGTCGCCCAAGTACCTCATGGGCAAGGGCCGCGATGAGGAAGCCGTCCGCATAGTGCACGAGGTGGCCCGGCGCAACGGCAAGACGAGCAGCCTTACGCTCGAGGACCTCCAGGCCTGCGAGCCCGACGGCTACATCGCCCAGACGGACACTTCCGCGGCTGTCAAGAGGCACCTCGAAAAGCTCGACGGCAAGCATGTCAAGGTTCTGTTCTCGACGAGGCGTCTGGCATTGAGCACGGGCCTCATCATGGCCATCTGGGCGCTGATTGGGCTCGGATATCCCCTGTATAATGCTTTCTTGCCGTACATTCAGGCCACCAGGGGCGCAGAGTTCCAGGACGGAAGCACCCACATCACCTACCGCAACAGCTTGATCATTTCGGTCCTGGGCATTCCCGGCGCCCTGCTCGGTGGCTTCTTGGTGGAGCTTCCTCATATCGGTCGAAAAGGCACCCTCTCGGTGTTTACCGTCCTCACCGGTGTCTTTCTCTACTGCTCGACGACTGCGTTGAACAGCACTGCGCTTCTAGGGTGGAACTGTGCGTTCAACTTTTGCAGCAACGTCATGTACGCGGTGCTCTACGGCTACACGCCCGAAATCTTTCCGACTCCCCAGCGCGGAACAGGCAATGCGCTTGCTGCGACGTGCAACCGAATTTTTGGCATCATGGCAGTGAGTTACCTGCCAGTCGTCTTGACAGTTCTCAGCTAATGTTGGTCGCAGCCCATCATCGCCATGTTTGCGAATCTCCAGACATCGGCACCTGTATATACCAGCGGCGCCCTGTTCATCCTCGCCGGCGTTCTTGTTCTGCTCTTACCGTTTGAGTCGCGTGGCAAAGAGGCTCTGTAATTCGTGCGGTCGTCGTTGACATTTGCTTCATATTTCAATCACGACGAATCATGTGTGGCGGAGGAAATGGACGGTTCAGGGACTCAAACGAGGAATTCTGATACCCTGACGAGTACATGCGAGGAAAGGCATGAGGATATAGCCTGCGCAGCGTTTCTGGACATGTCTGGAAAATAATCCACGTTCGGTCTCGCCCCTCGCGAGCCCTGTTGCTCGCGAGAGGGACGAGATGCGGTCAAGTTGCTGCATTGCAACTGACGTACACGGCTTCCAGGACGCGGCGCAATCGCCATGTTGAATCTTCGGGCTGACTGCGACGTCTTATAGTAGGATGCTGCCAACGGCAAGAATAGTCCGTCAGTCGGTACGCATCACAGGTGAGTGTGAATGAAGCGGCCACCCTCGGCCGTCGTAATGGCCATAGCCTCCATCGTATAAGCCCAGCCACCCCCAATTACCGTAAGTATGCCAGTGAGTCGGCGCACAAAAAGGCCCTCATCGTCAGCGCCCTCTGAAGCTTTCAGCATTGTACGCTTTTCCAATGGTGTTCCGTGGGCCGGAGGGCTTACCCACGGCAGCCCAATGTGACACAACTAGACTGCGACAAGCCCAACTGACCAATCCCAACAAGTTCGTATTGCTGCCGCAGAGGCGCGAGCTTGCGTCCGGGAGACAATGGGCGAGATCATCATGTGCGACGTTTCCCACCGTTGGCCAAGGGTGGAGGCCGCCGGTGCCAAGGGCCAAAGTGAATGCACTGCAGCCTGCGCCACGACGGCCCTCGCGCCTCCGCAACACAGATGTGATTCAAGGTACCTTACCTTATGCATGACACCGCCCGTTGCCAACCGCTGAGCTGCGCAACTCTGCGTCCTCGACAGCGCGCCGTACGAAAGCAGAGCAGAGGCGGCGACCATGGTTCGGGAACAGAACAAGCCCACCTCGGAGCCGCAGGCAATCTTCGCCTCGGGGCGAGTGCAGCACGACGCTCCCGCCACGGAGGCGCCGGACCTGCGCCTCGTCCACTACAACGATGTCTATCACGTCGACGGCGCGAGCGCGGAGCCCGTCGGCGGCATTGCGCGCTTCATGACCTTGGTCGAGGAGTATCGGCGAGGAGCGCAGTTCCAGGACCAATCCAGGCTTCTGACTCTCTTCTCTGGCGATGCCTTCAACCCGAGCCTGGAAAGCAGCGTCACCAAGGGTTGGTCGGCCTCACCTTCAAGCAGCGCTCGCGGCTAGCTGACGCAAGTCTAGGGAGGCACATGGTCTCGGCGCTCAATGCGGTTGGGACCGACTGCGCCTGTGTCGGGGTGAGTTGGCATCGTGTTGAGATTGAACCCGAGTGCTGAGTTGCCTAGAACCACGACTTTGACTTTGGCGTCAAGCAGTTCGAGTACCTCGCCAAAAAGTGCAGCTTCCCATGGCTCATAGCCAACGTCCTGGATCCCGCGCTGGGAAAGGACGTGCCCCTGGGCAACGCCAAGCAGACACACATGCTCACCACCTCCAACGGCATCAAGGTCGGCCTCATCGGCCTGGGCGAGCGCGAGTGGCTCGCCACCATCAACAGCCTGCCGCCCAACCTCATCTACAAGTCGGCGAGCGCCACCGCCAGGGAGCTCGTCCCCAAGCTGCGCGAGCAGGGCGCCGAGATTGTCATCTGCCTCAGCCACATGCGCGAGCCCAACGACAACAAGCTGGCCGAGCAGACGGACGGCATCATGGACATCATCCTGGGCGGCCACGACCACTACTACAGCCACAGCTTCATCAACGGCACCCACGTGCTGCGCTCGGGGACCGACTTCAAGCAGCTGAGCTACATCGAGGCGCGACGGAAAACGGACGGCTCTCGGAAGTGGGATTTTGACATTGTGCGCCGCGACGTGACCTCTGACGTGCCAGAGCACGAATCCACGGCGAAACTCGTCGGGGATCTCACATCCAAGCTGCAGAAATCGCTGTCGCGGCCCATCGGCTGGACGGCCACGCCTCTCGACGCTCGCTTCAGCACCGTACGCGTCCGGGAATCCAACATTGGCAACTTTGTCTGCGACGTCATGCGCCGCTATCACAACGCCGACTGTACCATCATGGCGGCGGGCACCATTCGCGGCGATCAGATCTATCCGCCGGGTGCCGTCCGCATCAAGGACATCACCAATTGCTTTCCTTTTGAGGACCCAGTCGTGCTCCTTCGAGTCACGGGCCAGGCCATCTGGGACGCACTGGAGAACAGCGTGTCCATGTACCCTGCTCTGGAGGGCAGGTTCCCGCAGGTGTCGCACATTAGATTTGAGTTTGATCCCAGCAGAAAGAGCGGGAGCAGGGTCTTGTCGCTGTCCGTCGGGGATGAGCCTTACGACCCGGAGAGAAAGTACCTGCTGGCCACCAGAGGTTACATGGGACGCGGAAAAGGTGAGTGCCAGAGAGCATGCGCTGAGCTACGAGTCGATTGATGCTGACGGATATGGGGTAGATGGGTTCACGAGCCTGCTGGTCACATCCGAGGGCGGCGACGCCGAGGAGATTGTCGACGAAGAAAACGGCATCCTCATATCCGCCATGCTGCGGCAATACTTCATGGGCTTACGGACCGTCGGCCAGTGGAAGAGACTGTCGGACCATTGGGTCGGCGTCGCAGAAGAAGCCGAAGTCCCTATATCGCCGACGTGCGAGAGAGGAGCAGGCGACGTGGCCGGCCGCAACTGCAGCATGCTGGGCCTGCACAAGTTCCCCGGGAGTCAAGACGAGTCCACGCTGGCGACGTGGCGTGGCTTCCTGCGCCGGCGGCTCGGCATCAGCAAGGAGCCGCTCAACGACGACGATGACGACGCCCACTTTGACCCCAACAGGGGCAACGCCGAGGATGGCGGCGGCTGCTGCGGCGGGGACGCCGAGGACAAGATGGACCTCGAGATCCTGCTGATGAGGAAGTTCTGGGCGCGATGGGCGCGCAAGGCGGGCGTCAAGGGGACCGTCTGCGACTCTCTCAAGGAGGGCGAGTTTACTGTTGACTGGACGCGGGTGATTGCGCCGTGCCTCGAGGGCAGGATCAAGATGGTAGGATCACCGTAGTGGCGTTTTCAACGGTAGACGGCACGGGATGGCCATGACCAAAAGAAACCGGTGCATCAAGGTCGATTGCCCACCATGGACACCCCAGTAAAGCAAAGTCGTAAATGTATCGCCTAGCAGTACCTGCTTGACCCAGCGCTACGCCATGCAATGCATACCGTCCAATGCTCAACCTGTGCCCCAGTAACAGCACGACAACGAGCGATTGGACTGATGGAAACGAAAACCAATGTAAACGGGCGCCTGGCAATCTCGCCGTCACATCTTTGCCAGCGCGTCATTCTCAATCACCCGGTCTTTCCACCCATCGCAAGCCACCATGGCCAAAGCCCTCCCGACCTGACCCGTCTCAATGGTCGGCGCCACGTGGTGCCCCCCGACCAGTTTCCTCGACGTCGATATAGGCGGAGGCGGCGGCGGCGGCATGTCCGCAGACGTGAAGCTCGCGGGACGTAGTATATATGTTTCAAAGGTGCTCTTGTGGGCGTCTGCGACCTCGCACAAACCCTTTTCAGCCTCCCCGACGGACCGGCGCGAGTCGCCCAGGAAGAGGAGCGACTTCTTGGTCTTGTCCGCCTGTTTGCTGCTGCAGAAGACGAAGCGAAACTTGGCGCCGTCTGGTGTCTTGTCGGCTAACTGTTTGCAAAAGGCCTTTGCGGAGGCGATGGGCAGCTCGATGCCGACTTTGCGATACGCCTCCTTGTCGTTCTTGAACTGGCTCACCCTCCCGCCAATGGCCCTGGTCTGCATTAGTCACAATATTGTCGCACTGCGACTCGTGCAAAGATGAGCAGCTAAGCCTTACCATATGCATGCCTGAGCGCCATCTAGCCTGCGCAACAGGGCCTCTGGAAACTGCGTAAAGTCTTGGTGCATCACCACCTCGACCTTGGGATGGCTCTCGACATCCATTGAGACGGCTCTCCGCGTCAGAATGACCAGCTTCGTGATGCGCGGGTTCTCGAGGCAGTGCTTGACGGCTTGCCGGCCGGCGCTGCCGGTGGCGCCGGTGACGATGACTTTCATGGAACCCCTCCCCGGCAATAAGGATGTGAAGGTAATGAGGGTGTGAACCGTGGGAAAGCGGGTTGATTATGTGAGGCAGCACACTGTCGGAAAAATGATGATGGGTCAAGCGTCTGTGGAAGATGTTGTGTCAAATTTTGAGACAGAAGGCGATGGGTGAAGTGCGACCAGGCATCGCCAACGTCGGTAGGAGCATGAGAGTGCCAAGGTGGGAAAAGACATGACAGAAAGGCTGGAGGGCAGAAAGGGGCAAGTCCTCCCAAAGCCCTGGCATCGGACACGCATTACCTCGTCCGGGTCCCAGGATCTGGGTGAAGGGACAGAAAGTTGCGATCACGGCTCTGATACGCCACGGCTTCCGCAATCGTGCAGTGCCGTGCTTGGCATCTTACCGCAACGGGACTGCCAAGCTTGCCACAACAAAGATGCAGACGTCGAACAATCTCGATGATGGAAAATGGGAAAGCAAAAATCTCGCACCTTGATCTTTGTCCTCTTTGACCCCCAGTCTCGGTCCTTGAGCGGTTGCCGAAGAAATATGCGCTTGCCGATGCCGAGACGATGCTGATGCAACGCCTGCCGAACGACGTCACCGGCAGTCCAGAGTCTCCGCGCTAAGATGCAGCAAGAGTGACGAGCAAACAAAGCCACCCGGACGACTGAGGGCAGAAAGAGCCCCGAAGTTCGCGAATTGGAGGTGAAGAGAAGACTTGACGATTCTTGGATGCCAACTACTACGAGTAGTTTCCGAGTTTCGTTGGTGACCTTGCAGGGTAACCCAGAGGAGCGATGAGCCGGAGATGCAGGTGGAGTTGGAGCCGGGCCTGTCGCCGGAAATAAGCCCTGGAACTCGACTTATAATTAATAATTACCTTGGGCCTAAACCTCGGGCGCGAAAATGAGTCGCTTGTCCCGCGCGATGGCCAGTGGGGTGAAACACAGAAAAGCGGTCGTCGAGTCGGCTACTTGCTCGTCGTTGACTTCTCATCAGCCCTCCGCATCGGCGAGTCGGGAAAGGCTCCAACGTCTCTCGAAGCCCGTGTTTCTCAAGAAGCAGGATTGTCGCGGATCCGCCTGGAGCGGGCGCCGTGGAGTCTTGGCGACACGGGAGTAGGGACAGGGGGGGGGGCGGAAGCTGGGGTACCGCGTCGTGCAATGCGCGCCTGAAACAAGAAACTGAAGATGGTCGAGATGTTGCGCGTGACTGCTTGTGCCGCGGTCGTGGTGTTTCGGGACGTGCATCACCTCGCAACGCGCCAACACACGTCTGATGCACCCCCGGCGCTATTTGTACATGGACCGCGCACCGGGGTCGATACCCTCCGTGCCCCGAATAGCGCGTCGTTCGGCTCACTCGAGTATGGCTTGCGGCTCGCCCACCGAATCGGCAGCCGTCATTGTGACGGGGGAGGAGATATGACGAGGCGTGACGGGGTCGATGCCGTCTATCCGTGCGGGTGCGCTATCGCTGACATGGGATATGCAAGGCACATGGCCCGTCGATGCTTGCCGAGCAACACATCTACTGTACTGATTGCCAGCCGCAGACATCGGCCGGCTCGACT
This sequence comes from Tolypocladium ovalisporum, assembly GCA_024340015.1. Classification (NCBI taxonomy): domain Eukaryota; kingdom Fungi; phylum Ascomycota; class Sordariomycetes; order Hypocreales; family Ophiocordycipitaceae; genus Tolypocladium; species Tolypocladium ovalisporum. The sequence goes on along the minus strand of JALHBZ010000178.1, from coordinate 471,457 downwards.
CCTCTGCAGTGGAGGCTACCTTGCCGTCAAGTCGATTCCCCCACGCCAACCCATGTGCCAACTGTACAGTACGTCTTGGGCTCCCCACTGCTGCAATCAGACTTCCTCGGCACACCAAGAGCCGAGTGAAAGTTTAAGGTTGGCGTTCGACGCCTTGAAGCGGGACCCCGGCATCTTCAGCCATGCTCGTCGGCCATCCCGCCCATAGAGCCAAGAGTGCTCGTTCTGCAGGAGATGCGCTCGCCCACGATGACAGGCACTCGGACGACTTTGAGCAAGTGACGCTTTCCAAAACTGATCCGTGCCCTGATCTGGGCCTCGGCATCCTTTGCCGAACGCGAGCTGGAGGCTGGCTTCCTGATGCTCCGCTGGCCGAGATGCGCGAGGGTGGGTCGGACGGATGGATTACGCGGCCGTCTGCTCCCCACTCGTGGGAATGAATGTGAAGCCTTGCATTTGTTGCTTGGGTGTCGTTCGCAGTTCTGTCCTGGCACCCCTCTTGGCGGGCTCGATCTTTGCGTCGTGTCAAGGGGTGGCGAGACGTACAGCAAAAGCTCTCTACCCTTGCTCGCGCCGATGTGTGAAGAGTGTTTTGACCTGAGATACCTGCCCGAGTAGCTTGGTCGATTGACATCATGAGCCATCGCTCTGTTGGTGTTTCGGGGCTCGAGAAACCCCTCAGAGGGAAAGACGACTTGTGCAACATCCTCGGGCTCTGACCAGGGGCACAGTGCGATTGCCTATTCAGTCAATCAGGCACCCAAATGGGCGTCTCTCACTGGCAGTCCAGGGGCGGAGAAAGGGTCTAGCAGGGGGACGGGTGCCCTGTGGCGGCGGAGCACTCCCCCGCCGTGGGCTGCATTGCCACCTCAGCGACGCAGCTGTACAGCTCGAGATTGACTCGCATCGCCATGTAATTAGGTCATGTGTCCGGATTACGACCAAAGGTCACACAACGAAGCTTCCGGAAACGATGGCTATTTTGCCGTATTTTTGCCATACATTCGGATTCATCCAAATTGTCATGATTGACTCGCAAGCAATGTCCACCACCGACCTCTTGTTCCTCGACACAAGATGCAGCGAGCCGAGAACGTGTGCAAAACTCGATTCATTCATCACAAGCATTATTCTAGTCATGTTACCCATCAAACTCCCGTTCCCTTTTTCCCGAAACCATTCACATAAGCCCATTAGCCCGTCCAGCTGAGCACCGTCTGGTTGAACTTCTCGAGCTGGGCGCTGTCCGTCGCCCACGTCGTCAGCAGCCGCACCACGGCCCAGTCGGCGCCGACCTTCTCCCACACGTAAAAGACAAAGTCGTGCTGCAGCTGCTTGACCAGGCCCAGCGGCAGCACGGCAAAGACCTGGTTCGTCTCCGTGGCGGCGCGCAGCGCGTAGCCGGCGCCCACGACGGACCGCGACAGCTTCTCGGCGGCCGCGTTGCCGCGCCGCGCCAGGTCAAAGTACAGGCTGCCGCGGAAGAGCTCGGCGAACTCGACGCCCATGATGCGGCTCTTGGCCAGCAGCGAGCCGTGCTGCTTGACGTAAAAGTCAAAGTCCTCGGCCAGCTGGCGGTGCTTGACGACGACGGCCTCGCCCAGCAGCGCGCCGTTCTTGGTGCCGCCGATCCAGAAAATGTCCGTCAGCTCCATGATGTCGGGCAGCGTCATGTCGTTCATGGCCGACGTCAGCGCCGCGCCGATGCGCGCCCCGTCCATGAAGAGCAGCAGGCCCTTGTCCTCGCACAGCAGCTTGATGGCCGTCAGCTCCTCCTTGGAGTAGACGGTGCCCACCTCGGTCGCGTTGGAGATGTACACGAGCCGCGGCTTGGCCATGTGCGGGTAGTGCCAGTTGTCGTCGAGGGCCTTGCAGATGCTCTCGGGCGTCAGCTTGCCGTTCTCGGGCGCCACGTTGATGATCTTGTGGCCGCAGGCCTCGACGGCCCCCGTCTCGCGCGTCACGATGTGGCCCGAGCTGGCGGCGATGACGGCCTCGTGCGGCCGCAGGCAGGCCGCTATGGAGATGGCGTTGGCCGACGTGCCGCTGGGCACGAAGAAGATGCCGACATCGTCGCGACCCAGGTGCTCGCGGATGTGCTGCCTGGCCGCCGCGCTGTATCGATCGTTGCCGTAGCCCGTCTCCTGCGTCGTGTTGCTGGCGATGAGCGCCTCGAGCACCTGCGGGTGCGCGCCTTCGCTGTAGTCGTCCAGGAAGCTGTACTTTTCCTTTGGCGCAAAGATGTTTACGTCGGGCATGATGCTGGGGCCCTCGTCACTTTTCCGTCTTGGTCTTGGTCTTGGTCTTGGTGGGCTCAATTCGCGCTAAAGGCACCAGTCTCGTGAACCCAGAGGCGCTGGCCGGCAAAAATCGAACGACGACGACGACAATGAAAAGGGCACGGTTTATAAGTTCTAGGTGCAAACAGTTGGTGAGACAAGACAAGAGCCGGCTTGCGGCCGGTCTCGCAGACGTTAATCTCTGCAGCGGGGGGGGCAGCATCGCCAAAGCTGCCCCTGGCCCGCCGCCTGCCGACACAGGCCGGCTAATTTAGTTGGCGAATGTCGCGAAGTATTGCGACGGGCAAAAGTGGGCTTACGGGATGTCGTTCCACGATCTGTTAGTCAAGAATTGCCCACAATGGCGACCTTAGCTCGCTGACCGATCCGCCGACGCGTTTGGTGATGGGGTGGTCTGGTGGCGGCACAAATGGGCAGACGTCGCCCGGTGGTTGCTTTCATCAAAACTCGTGATGAACCCTCTCGGTGCTCGACAGGAGACATCTGGGCGTACAACACGCGCAAAACTCGGTGAGGGCCCGTCGTTGATGAGATGCACCAGTGATCTTGGGGGCTGTCGGACCGATGTCGGTGCATGTATCGTGGGCAAGGTTACTTTGCAGCCTGCATCTACATGCAAGCCTCGTGGTGCTACACCGACACGGGCCAGGCATTTTGCGGGGGTTCCGGCATGCATCGTGGAGGCAACTTCGGCGTCGACTGGCCGTGCATCGATGCTGAGCCGAGCCGTCTGCTGCGGTGTGCCTCGCAACCCTGGCCGACGGGGTTGATCGGATCGCACGACGCAACGCTGCAGGGCCGTTTGATTGGCAAAAGCAAGACTTGTTGAGGGGAAAGTCGCAGGGCTGGCGGTACCGTGAGCTGCACCAGCTGCGGCGACGACGACTCTTGCCGAGCGCACTAATGCCCGCTGCAACGCAAACGGGGAAACATCCGAGTCGCCGAAGCCAAAGGGGTGCATCGTACGCCAAGCTTAGGTTGCTGTAAGACGGACGCACTGCCCAGTTGATCCAAAACACACAGACTGTGTGGCTCTTGAAAGCTTGATACGATCAGCCAAGATACAACAACGGCTATGTGCGCTACGCCGCCAGGTGTTCGTGAGACGAGGAGCACGATCCCAGTACGACGTTGTTTGCATTCAATGGGTGATTGGATTGATGCTCTCGACTTGCGCTGCAGCGTTCATAGAACGAGAAACAGGTCGACGCGTGGGAAAAGTATTAGTATCCTCATCCTTGCTGAGCGACCTAGCAGCTGGCTCCAGAGACTCGTCCACGCCGTCTTCATTGCTGCCCCCTTGCGCGCCGTAACTCTTCCTCCCCAGTGCCTCCAAAACTCTGAAAATATATCCCCCAAGTAGCTACTGGACCCTCGAGCCCCTGCTGTTGGCTCGCAGGCCCCCAGTCAACCCCCAACTCCTGGGATATACAGTGGAGGTGATACTGACACGGCCACCGGCTGGCACACAGCACCATGGAGCTCCTCGACCGGGCATCTGAAGCGCACTCCTGTTTCCAGGATGTGAGGTGCACATGCCGGCCGCCTTCCAAACTGGTGAGGCACGAGGGTCATTGTTCTTGTGCCGAAAACGGCAGTGAGCTTCTTGGCTCTGTCAGCCAACTCCATGAGTTCTCGATTGGACCGGCCAAAAGCATCACTGCAGTCCTTTCAGCTCAGGAGAAGCACAGCTGGCGCTTCGAATAGGCCGGCTTGATAAATGTGATTGCTCGCACTCAGGCTGGTGACTGCCGCCAAACCAGCTAGTTTGGCTCTGTCCTGCTCGCGGCAAGACGAGACGCCATCCTTTCCGGTCTTGTGACTCTCGGCAAGCGGTGGTAGATGAAGTCTGGTAGCTGAGTTACGGTAGCTCAGGTCTGGTGTCCTCTGTTGGCTCGCCATCGCACCTCAATACACTGGTCCACAGGTGTTGATTGACGGTCCAGAATTGAGTTGCGTGACGAGTGTCGTAAGCAAGATCGTTTCTGCGTCTCACTGTTGTCAAGTATCTTCAATCAAATGACCGCAGGCAGCGCATCATCACGTATCCTCGCCCCAAGTTCAGTCAGAAACATCCACGCCGCGCGTCCGAGGTCGCTCGTCACATCGCCGAGCTTGACAATCTTGAGTCGGGATTGCGCGAGCACAAACGCACCGCAGGAGATCTGGACGACTCGAACGCTGGGATGAAACAGGTTCAACGCCAGGTGGGAATCGAGATAACGGGCCAGGGCCTCGGTGAAGGGCTGTTTCGGGGCATCCGCACCCTTTCGCCAGCCCCATCCATCGTCCACGTTGCCGCCGGCGAGCCTTCGTCGTTCGCGCGGATCATTCGTCCACGCATCCGAGGCAGCCTTCGAGTGTTCGCCGTGCTCTTCCCCAGAACCAAGAAACCGGCGCAGATCCGAGGGCGATATTGTAATCTCCAGTGTCTTAAGGCCGGGCTCGACAGAGTCATGATCGTCGGTCAGCTCACCATCCGAGTCTGACGCTCCGGGACTTGGTCTCCCTCCCGCGGGTGCATTGAAGGACACTGTCAATACAAAGTCCGGGCCCTTGCTGGACAGCCCGCTTGTTCGGATCCAGCGCTCCCATACGTTGACGAGCGTCTTGGTGCCCAACGTGAGCCTACTCACGCGGCAGTCAAATGTTGTTGACAGCCATTCGCCGATGACACTCTTGAGCGCCTGTGGCATCCGCAGCAGCAGGAGGGGAAGATGGGCGAACGTACTCTGATCGACGTCGGCGGCGGCAGGCTGCTGCGTGGCCCACGAGAGCTGTTGTGGTGCAGTATGGTTCGCTGAGCTCGAGAAAGTGGGAAGCAAGAGTGCAACGTACGTCGCGTTCTCGTGCCGAATCTCAATCCAGAGGCCTCTCCCCTCCTCTGCCGACGCCTTGTCCGAGGCCTCCTCGCCGCCATCGTCTGCCACTGGCTCGCCGAGGATGCTTGATGCGCTGAACCAGCGAATAGTGACGGCTCGCAATGGCCCAACCTGGCCCATTGGCGTATCTGTTGCCTCGAGTCCGACCTGGATACCGCGTACGACATCTCCGACCAATGTGTCGCGTAGTCTGTGTGCCAGATTCTCCAGGCGTGCCGTGCTTAATCCCTGCGGGCCGACGTACAGCGTTGACACGCGGTGGGTTGAAAAGGTCGTATTGAAGAATGGCGGAGACATCTCATCATCGGCGTCAGCATGATGCGATGAGCCATTGGAGTCCCTCGGGGCATTCCGAGCTTGGGCTTTGCGTGGCGCCATGGTCCTTGCCTGAGAGGACTGCACTGGGGGGGAGGAGGTACGGGATGCGATAGCTTCGACGCGTCTTTATCGGCGCAACTTCGAAGAAAATTAGGAATCAACCTCGAAAGATGGTTCTTGTCGATCAATGACACGTCCTTGCATGAAATAGTATCATATGTCCCCGGATTGTCGTGCACGTTCTCAGGCTGTCGCGTTCATCAAGTCTCATGAGATTTCATGGAGGCACTCAGCGGCTGACTAATTTCTAGAGCGTCATGTGTTGAGCCGCCAGGCAGCGATCACAAAAAACTCCTCGACAACTTTGCAAGTACACAATGCAATTCATTGCTCATATAGATGTTCAATATGATAAAGTGCCCGAGAGTCAAAACGGGTTCGATTGAAATACAAAGTGCCCAGCAGCCCGTGAAAACATGCATGCCTCTCTCTCTTGCGCCTTCAATCCGGTATAAGTCAGTACGAGTACAAATGGCTTGAGGAGACCTGCAGTCCTGGTATCTCAAAACATGGCGCAAAACGCCCGTTTCCATGGCACCTGCTCCCTATGCACCGACACTAAATCCAAAAGATCCATCAAAGACATCGAGAGTCCTGACATCCGTCCCACCGCGCAGAGCGAGCAGGAGGTCCATGGATGGGACCTTGTTTGGGGGGTAGAACAGCAGCAGGTTGTCCATGTCTTCTTCAATTAAGCTGCACATCTCATCCCACTTGTAGGTATCGCTGACCTTGGACATCCTGGTCGAGTGGTCAGCAACATGAAGTGAGAGTAACTCCGGGGCTCATTGCCGCCACTTACCACCGCATCCGCTTGGGGCCGTCCTCGGGCAACGGCGCAATCTTGCGGAGCTTTGCCCTCAGCTCGCCGATGGATTCAATTGCATTTCCTGCGTTCTTGGGTAATGACTTCCCAATGAAGCGCCGAATGGCCGCCGCCAGCCGTGGCCCCTTGCCATTCGTGCTGACCATGATCTGCAAAGGCCCATCGCGATAGATACTCCCAAAGTAGAAATCGCACTCGGGAGGCACGTCTGCAATGTTTGCCGGGACCTTCTTTTCCTTGCACAGCTTCCAGATGACCGTCGACGCCACAGGATCGTCAATGGCCACCAACACCATGTCGGCCGCATCCAGATCTGACGCCTCAAAGACTCGGTCGACGTGGGTCACTTGCTTCTCCGATACTCGATACGCGACTTCTTCGTTCAGGCCAGAGGCTGGGCAGACGACGGTAATTCTGGCATCGGCGTTGAGGCAGTTCAGGATCCGGCCGGCCGCGACCTATGAAGCTCTGGTCAGCTCCGGAACCCTGCGAGCGCGTGCGTGCATACCTCGCCACCGCCGACTACGAGGACATCCTTGTCCTTGACTTGCCACGCAAGGATGAGGCTGCCGCCGGGCTGCACCTCTGGGAACGTCTTAGCCATGGCTTGACGCGTCGGTATGTGAGTGTAGTAAGGAGGTTGCGTCCGGTTGTCGGCGGAGCTAGAGGGCGGCCCATGCCACTAAAGGCCGCGGAGCCCCAGAAGGCATCATCGGCGACCTATTTAGAGTTGCAGGTGCGATAATAGAGCGATAAGCTAAGCTGCGGCAAGCCGGAAAGCACATCGGATATTAGAGCGGCACCCTTCTTCGCACATTCCTTGGGCGCCAACTGGAGTATCCCATTAACATTGGTGGGGGCCTTTGGGGGCATGGGGGGCAACACGTCAGGCGCCGAGCAGCCGCTGTCAGCCTCACTGCATCCAGCTCCTTGACACGAGCGCAGCTTCACTTCTACTCTCCCGCTCAGAGCTATGCACATCGGCTTCGCGAAGCAGCTCGAGGCGCAGCTCGACCAGCGACGGTCGTCTCGTCCTTTCGAGTTGCTCTGATCCAACTTCGTCTCCGCCCTTCCGCCGCCATGTCTGGTCGGAAGCTCGGCGGCGGCCGTATCCTCGGCAGCGGCAAGGGCCTGGCGCCGCCGACAGCTCCGACAGCTCCTCGAGCCCGCGCCAGCAGCCCCTTTGCTCCATCCGAAAGCACCGTCTCGCTCGCTTCGACTTCGCTATCGCCGCCGGCGAGTGCGAGCTTGACGGATCTGGGTCACGACATTGGCGCCAGCATCAGCGTCGGGGCACAGGCAAAGAGCAATGCGGCTGATGCGACGGCTCTCGTCTGCCCCATCTGCACGGACGAGATGGCAAGTTGCAACTCTGTCTGTGGTGGTGTACACTCTAATAACTCGATTCTTCATCGGAGCAGGTGACTTTACTCCAACTAAATCGGCACATTGACGACATGCACCAAGAGCTCCCCGCCGAGGAACAGGACGAGGTCAAGACATGGTTTGACAAGCAGGTTCTCAAAGCCAAGCGCTTCCAACCTCTTTCTCTGATCAACCAGAAGCTTCGAGGCTTGGAAGTCTTCGAATCCAATGAGTCGAATCCCATCATTGCCCCCGTTGCGGAGCCCGGCAAGCTCAACATCGACGCGCCCATCGATCCGGAGGAGCTCATCTCTCGGAGTCACTGGCAACGGCCATCAGGTTACGACACATGTACGGACCCTACCTGCGGTAAGGGCCTCGGCCCCATGAACGGCAACATCAACTGCAGGAAATGCGGCCGACTCTTTTGCGAGGAGCATACCATGTATCAGATGAAGCTGAGCCGGAGTGCGAACCACGAACCAGTCCGGGGCTACTGGGCGAGAGTCTGTGAGACGTGCTTCAAGTCTAGGGACGGCTATAATGACCATACCGGCGTATCCATCGACCACATGAGCATGTTTTCCGGAATACGACGGAACAAGGTTGAACGACACAATCTAGAGGTCTCGAGGCTAGAAAAGCGACTGACCAAGCTGACGAAGCTACTGGCCAATCCCCCCGAACCCATGAGCGCGTCTAACGCGTCTTTGCTGGCCCCCGTATCATCCTTTATGGGACAGAAGGACACGCGGAAGCTGCTCGAGCAGTCCGTCGTGACGTGGGAGGAAGACGAATCCGTGGTCAAGTGCCCGTTTTGTCAACAAGAGTTTGGTTCGTGGACGTTTAGGCGACACCACTGCCGCATTTGCGGTCGAGTGGTGTGTGCGGATCCTCAAACGGGCTGCTCATTAGAAGTCGGTTTAAACATCAGCGGCTGTAGGTATCGCCCTCCCGTGAAGGCCTCCAACATTGAACTAACACATCCTAGCGACGAGCCAGTCTACCGAGAAGATTCAGGCCAACGGAACATCCAGTCATTTGAAAGTCGATATCAGAATGTGCAGGGAATGCAACCACACCATCTTCTCCAGCCGCGACTTCGCATCATCCCTGCTGCACAAGCCCCCCGATCAGAAAGCATACGAGACTCTTCGCCAATTCGAACGCGGAATCCGCCAGCTGTTGCCTTCGTTTCATCGTGTCCTCATAGCTCTGCAACCGGAGAAGCTGAGCAACGGGGAAATCGACTTGTCCAGGCCGCCGCCCTCACACGCGCAGATTCAAGAGGCGGGCAAAATCCGAAAGCGACTTATTGACAGCTTCGGCAAGTACGGGACGGCGGCGAAGAGGATGCGTGATTTAAAGGCGGACAATCCGGCGCAGCAGAGGTTGCAGCAGGCAGTGTACACTTACGCTAGCGGCTTCCTGCACACGAACATGCTGCCGCTCAAGAGCCTGCCACAGATGCTACGTACGAGGTCCACGGTGCCGGCCTCTCCGCGCTTCCTATCAACGCCCACGCACTCCACTTCCAGTCTGAGACACACGGAACTTGCGGGATCCGATGCCGGCTCGCAGGCCCCTAGCGAAGCCAGCACAGTGGTCAGTCAGCTAGAATCCGAGGAGAAGGATGTCAAGGAACGACTTGCGGTGCTGGAAGAGCAGAAGTTCATGGTGGAGGATATGATCAGGACGGCCACGGGTGCGCGGCGCTTCGAGGAGGTGAGCGCCTTGTCGAGGAACGTCGAGGAGCTCGAAGGCGAGATTCAGCAACTGAGGAAGAAGGTTGGCGATGTCGCGGCGAGATGGGAGGTCGCGTACCGCGAAAGCGCCCGGGGCTAGATGTCTTCGGGGGCGGCCGTCGTGGCTTGATTTGGCATTGTTTGCATTGCATGGCGTTGGATGGGAACTACAGCATGGACAGCCTTGGTAGAATTGGGGACGCCGCCGTCGATATGCTGCGCGGAAACGCTTGAAGCTAGTATGTTGGCATCTGGCACAATCACATGAATCATGACGAAAGCACAGCATGTAGGTGACGGACTACTGGTATTCAGACACTCGTGACAAGCAACGAATATATACATCCTCGAGAACTTCGCACGCCAGCGTTCACTGCAGACAAGTCGTATCAAGAGCCCTATCCACAGAAAGCATGACAAACAGACCCAGACGCCAGTCCTCCCCTTTGGAGGACGCGGACACTATGTACATCAAGTATAGCCTGAACCAAAGAGTACCGCCCGCCGAGGCTCACGCACCATGTGTGTGCACAACCGAAAGAAGAAGAAAGGGGGGTATTGCATGCTCGTCGAGAACGCGGCGACAAGTGAGTGCGGAGCTGTCACTAGTGAACGACGCCCTCCACGCCACCGAGAAACCGCCTTACTCGCCCGATGTCGAGCTCGTCTCGCTCACTTTCCACGGCTTTCAGGAGTCCGTCGACCACGGCATCTACATCGTGCTCCTGCACCCCTGTGCACAAGGCCACGACGCGGCGGTACTTGATCTCGACGTCGCGACTACGGCCCTTGAGCGCCTGCACCATTTTGCGGGTGACCTCACGGCGGCCCTCGATGGCACGGATGCGGGCGCGCAGAACGGCGGCAGAGGGCAACATTCCTTCGCTCCCAAATCCGGCGGCGGAAGACTCCTCGGCAGCCTCGAGCATGGCTGAAAGCTCCGTCTCCCACGACGATGAAGGATTGGGTTGTGTGGATCTTGATTGCTCGTTCATTAGGCGTATTTGCTCGTCTTCACGCGCGTGGGCGAGGTTGGAAACCTTTTGACGGGCGAGCTGCTGCTTTTTGAGGGTGGTGGTGAGATGTTCGAGGTTGCGGCGAGCCTCGCCGAGTTGTGTGGACGTGGTCCGAAGCGTGGCGTGGAGGGTATCCAAGGAAACCTGTTTGGACTTGATCTCCTGCTGGAAGGCGGTTCCCGTTTCATTCAACAGATGTGTGATGGCTGGTACGTTTGTCAGTATACAGCTGCTCACTGTTTTATCTCATCAGTATCGACTCACAGGCTATAATCTCATCGCTGCTCTCCCGAGTGCGCTGGCTAGATCCCGGAGCAGTCTTCTCGGCCGTGGCATCGCCGTTGGCCTTCTCTTCCGAGTTCTCGCCTCCGATGCCAAAGTCCATCGGCCGCAAGCCGACGCGATTGGCAATGTTGGGGTCCGCGCCGACTTCTAAAAGCTGCGAGATTATGCTTCGGTTTCCTATCCGAGCCGCAATGTTCAGAGCCGTGTCGCCCGAGCTATCTTGCGCGTTGACGATTTCGCACATGAAGCGTGCAATGCCCATCTTTGGGATCATGGACTGGGAGCTGCTCGGCACGTGGCCATTGGTCTGGACGTTTTGGCTGCTGGGAACGCTACCCTGTCGAACTACCCATTCGAGCAGGCTCTCTAGATAGTACCGGCTGGCCGCATTGCGGCCCTTGACGGCACTGGTAACGGCAATATGATGCAGAACGGTGCGCCCTTTCTGATCACGGGCTTCGATCGTGGCGCCAAGAACTTCCAAGAGGTCAGGGAACGATCCCTGATCCATGGAGTTGGTAACCAGGCACGCACGCATCAAAGCAGTTTCGCCCGATGCATTGACACGGTACGGAGATGCGCCCGCGGCGATGAGTGCACGAAGAAGAGGCATTCTCGCAAGGGTCGCTGCCCAGTGGAGAGCGGTGTGGCTTTGGGGGTCGATGGGCATATCGAGCTCGGCGGGAAGAAAAGTCCGGAGCATATCATGCTTGGACGTGTCAGCCGCTGTCGAATCCATAAAGAGACCCATGAGCATGCTGCGCTTCATCTCCACGTCGGGTGACATCTCGTAGGGGAGCGGAGGGAGGGGCCCGGTGGCTTCGTCGCAGGGGGTACGATCGTGGACGGCGCTCTGTGTGTATATGAACGATTCGTTGGGCTCGGTAGGCGAGCCGGGAAACGTCGTGGCGTACACGTCCATGTTCGACGGATACCCCCCAAAGCTGTCAGCTGGCGTCATGGTCACCCGCTGTCGCTTCCGGGGAGGCTCGCTGTCAGGTGCGATGTGGCCGCCGTTTGGCTGCTGTGTGGAGTATGCCGAATCAACTTGTTGGCCATAGTCGGAAGTGTAGCTCTGCTGAGAGTTGCCGGGGAACTCGTCACCATTCTGCATCGAAGGTTGCCGACTGAAGCTGGGTGCCCGAGTAGGCCCGTTGCGGCTCCTGGGAGCAGGAGAATCGAAGCGAGCCTTGCTAATGGCGGCGACGGCGTGAGAAGCGGTGCTGGAAATGTTCTTGAAAAAAGTTCCCGACAAGCCGTTCGGTCTGCCGTCGACGCTGGAGTTGTACATGCGCTTCCGCTGAGCGGCCATGGCTTGCTCCTTGGTCGGGGTGTTGAAGTCTCCCCGTCCGGCGATGCCACCGTCCTGACCCATGTCGTAGGTCAACAAGGGCCGCAGCAACTCCTCGACGCCGTACTGGCGGCAGACCTCAACTCCACGCTCAAACTTGATCCAGGTGCCCTGGTACTTGCCATAGCCACCCTGAACCTTTTCGTGCTCGCCGGTCTGGATCTCCTTCTCTAGTATCTTGGTGCGCTTGCCCTTGTCGACACCGGCAACTTTGAGGATTTGGGTGGCATTGAGCCATGAGTCCTGACGGCGGCGCATGACGGCGACATTGTTGACTTCCATCTCGTAAACATCGACACCAGAGTACGATGCCTGCGTGCGAACAAGTCTGTCAGCGCTGTGGTGGTTTCACGCGAGGTCAGTGAGCTGTTGGGTCCGGGACACATACCGAGTAGATCTGCGACCCATCGGCGGCGCCATGATAGCCTTGATGGAACGAGGCCGAATGCCTCGGCTGAGATTGCTGGCTCATGGAGAAGGATTGCTGCGAAGACTGCGATGCAGAAGGCATTTCGCAGGCTTGGGGTTCGAAGGCGTGAGTGGGACGATGGCAGGCGAGGCACGGGAGAAGCGCTGTGGCGACGAGGGCGATGCGCAAGACTCGAGCCCTGGCTTGACGATCAAACCAAGCCGGACCTCATGCGCGAGCGGGATGCAGCGCAATGTGCGGCTGCGCGTTTTGTCTTGTCGGCGTCGCGAGCGGTGGTGGAGATGCTGGCGTTGGTAGTTGAATGAAGGAAACGGCGGAGGCAGTGGGTTGCAGGGGCGTCGAGTAAGCGTCGGCTCGGCGGCTGGGGGAAGCGAGGGGAGGGGAGGGGGAGACGGCAAGCGAGCGAAGCACAAGTCAATGGACGGCGCCTCCGCTCGGCTAGCACGAGCAGCAGCTGTAGAAAGTGATAGGACCAGCAGGCAATTTGGACTGGATTGGGGGAACTGGATGCAGATGAAGCCAGCCTGCTACCAGATGTTGCGACTGCGAGAATTACGCAGCAGCGGCTGCAAAAGGCACGGCGAGGACGTAACGCGGCTCCCGGGCAAACGACTCAGGGCGCAACGAGAGGGCTGGGAAAGTACGGAGTAGGCAAAGCAGCTATGCGCCTGCAAGGACGATACGACGCAATGCGGTGATAACGCTGCGGCGCGTGATTCAATCAATCGAGACGTGTCGGTTTCGCGGCGGCTTCGCGTCAGGCCGTGTCGCGCGCGACCCGTGCCCCTCGCGAGCCTCCTTCAGTGGTGCCCGGCGGTGGGGTCGCGTTTGAGTGCGTGCGCCAGCCCGCCTGCACCTCGTTCCAGCGCTTGGTCCCTTTGAATGGTCAGCTTTGCAGCAATTTATTGCGAGTGAGTCGTGGGGAAAGCAATCATTATTCTCCGCGATAGAGCTGCATCTTGCTGCTGGGGGTGCGTCATCCTTGTCCCGAGCTCTCACTGCCGAGGTTGGGCCGGCCAAGTTTCAGACAGCTCTCTCAACCGTGATACCACTTTAGAGTGTGTGTTCGAGTCAAAGCTGCAACACTTTGTGTCCAACCCCAACTGAACGCCTGTTCAAGAGACGACCTGGGCATAAAGGAACCTTGAGCTTGTCAGGATCCCCCCCTCCTCGTCTCCCTCTCGACCGCCGTGATGCCGGCGCCGGCATATCCTCTGCCGGCCTCTCTCCCACCTCTGCATCTCTACCGCCATCTCCTGCGCGAGTCCTCGTACCTGCCTCCTGCGTTCCGAGCGACGATTGCCGATACCATCCGCGACCGATTCCATCGAAACCGCAAGCATGACACGCGCGCCAAGGCCCTTGTCTCCAGAGCGCGGTCCGTCCTGCGGAGTCTGCGAGCTGCCAACAGCGGAGACAAGAACGCAATGGCGGCGCTCATGTCCAAAGGATTCGCGAGGACCGGAAGCCGAAGACGAGAACTCATGGCTCAATTCGTCAAGCCGCAAGGGCCCAATGACTCCCAAGCCCTGGAGTCCCTCTTGGACAAGGCCGGAACGGGCAAGCAGCGTTCCGCTACCTCCAAGGGTGCCGCCGCTTCGGCTGCTGGTGCAACGGCGATCGATACGGCGCAGGTTTCCAAGAGGCACAAAAACGCCTTCTTCCAAAAATGGGACCAGCCCAAACTGCTGCAAATTCTCAAGTCCCAAAGGCAGCAACAGAGGGACACCAAAGGCACGGCCAGCTGGCCTGGCACCGCAATCAAGAGTACCGACCAGGACCAATTCGTCCCACCACTGAACGTTTGGGGCAACCCGCCGGTAGATAGCCTTGTCCGAGCAAAGCGAGCCCACTGGTGGAGACGGAGCGCCGACAAGATCATGCCGCCTCTGGGCAAGGGCGAATGGGACCTGTTGGGCCGGCTGGCGAGTGGTGCCCAGGAAGTAGGGGAGTGGGTCGTGCCCAAGAGAAGACAATCTGCAAAGTCTCCTCTTGCTCAGCGATATAGCTCGCTGCCTGCTTTGGATTGGAAGGCGTACGCTTCAAGTCCGACAGCCGTGGTCCACAGGGAACTCTCTCGCTCTCGGCAACGACGCTCAGGACGCAAGGATGCAGGACCGTACGGAGGCGGAGAACGAAGCCAGCTGCTGTCGCCCAGATGGTTCCGGAGGGCCTACAACAGGACGTGGCAGCTGACGCCGAGCATGAGCCAGGATCCGAACACGCTTCGCTACTCCTTTGCTTGGGGAACGGCTGAATCGAAATTGCCGGCCGCAACAATGGCACAGCTAGAGGTTTTCGAGGGCGTGGACAAAAAAGGCCACAAAGTGGACAACGGTCCGGCGTCTTGAATTCTCCGGCACGGGTCTATGTCACTTCTACAAGGCCCAGTGCCAAAATTCGTGGCCGTCTAATCCAGGAGGTGAGCCAGCTTCTCTAGGCCCTGCCCATCAACGCGCATTCCCACCCACTCGTCCAACGCCTTGGCCCCGATGCTCTCATAAAACTTGATGCTCGGCTCGTTCCACTTGAGCACAGCCCACTCCAGGCGACCACCCTTCATGGCGACGACCTGCTTGGCCAGCTCGACGAGCAGGCGCTTTCCATAACCCTTGCCTCGCGCCGAGGGCTGGACGAAGAGGTCTTCGAGGTAGACACCCGCTCTGGACCGCCAGGTGCTGTAGTTGTAAAAGTACAGCGCCATGGCAACCGGCTTCCCATCTGGCGCGAAGAGGAGCAGGCACCGCGCGGGGCGGCTCGACGATATTGGCTCCGTGTTGGGGACGGTCGTCGAGCTGGCGGCGTCGGCGGACGGTGCAAAGGCAATGGTATCCTGTATCGTCTCCACGGTCGCCTCGACGGCGTCCGACTCCTTCTCGTAATCGGCCAGCGCTTGGATGAGCTCCAGGATGGCTGGCGCGTCTGTGCCTGGGTCAGTCGCTGGCGATGCCGAGGTCGGGCCTCATTCACGCTGGACGACGCATACCTTCGCGACGGGCGTGCCGGACAGTCGCGTCGGAGGAGGCCATTGTGCTTGAGTCGCGTGGGCCTTTGCGATGGTACTGTACATATGGCGGCGCTCTGAAACGACGAATAAACGCAACTACTTGTCGATGGATATGAAGCGCTTTTTATAGACGCAGGTGGTTAATGTCTAACGCCCTTGATTGAGTTTATTCGACGTTGAATCGTGGGGCAGCCCCAGATAAAGGGCGTGCAGAGGGTCCTCCTTGGCGGGGTTCGTTGGTGGGCCTGCCTAGCTCCCTCCGTCGGACGCAGGGGTGAGCAGAAAAGATCTTGTCGACATAAGCTACCCTGCACTACGGCATGATCTGGAAGATACGGGTGACGACCTGAATGAGAAGCCATGCAAGGGACCAGTTGGCTACATATCGTGATGAATATGCGTCAATCAGTCGACTTATATCTGAGTTGCTTGACAGCTGTTTGCATGTGTATCTAATGAAGTGGTTGTTTGCCACTGGCAGCCGCGGGGTTGAGAGCTGCGTGTGTTTGCGACTCAGGCCAGTCGAGGCACCTCAATATGATCAACGAATTGTCCTTGGGCAGACTGGAATCTAACAGTAGCTGGACCAACATGTACAACCCCAGAAGCTTGAGTTGCGGCTCATCACTGGCAGACTTCAGACACGAGTGTACATTGCACAGCGAGAGTTCGCGAGGGCCACAATACGATGCCCTGACCGGCGTTGGACACATCCGAACCCGGTAATTTCGCTCACATGGCTTCACATCCAGGACCTGCGGCTTGTATCATCATACTTGAAACGTGGAATCCGCTGTATCTTGACTAGCTGGATCCTCCTTAATGCTCGCTTGGCCGTGTCCGGCAAGCGTCCCGGTGTAAGCAGGCAACCCGTGCGTTCCCACTTCCTCCCCTTGTATATACACAAAGCAAAACACTCGCACATGAGCACGGAGTCTGATACTCTTCAACGCCATTGTCATCGCAGACGCCGTGATGCCTTCCGGCCCTTCCGGCAACCAAAAAAAAAGTTAAGCAATAAAAGAAATGGTAACGCAATGTAGAAAGTGTATGCTCTCAGTATGACTACGCCAATTGCTGGCTACGTCCACACGTGGAACATCCAAGTCAACCGCCGAAGCCAAAATGCGGTTGGCCCGTGTATGCTATGCAACGGAGCGAGATCGATCCTCGTCGAATTAGTGCTCGTAGCCTGCTCCGCGCTGCCAAGGGCTATTGGATTTGTCAGCCTCATTCACAGCAAAGTATCCGGAGCACCATACCTAGCGTTGTTTTGTTGACGGTATCCTGCGGGGCTCGCGTCGTTGTGTGACCGCTGTTGGGCGAGAGCAGACCCCGAGGGGCTGTACGGGCTCGGTGACTGCGATCGGAATGGGCTCGGGGCCCGCTGCTGGCCGGCCGGGAAGAGGGGCATCGATGGGTTGACGGGAGACCTGGGTCCGCCCTGGTGGAAAGAGTGCTGCGACGCCGCTGCAGAGTGGTTGGGGTCTGTTCGTCGGCGCAAGTCCTCGGATGTCAGCGACTCGTTGTCGTCATCGAGGTCCAGGTGCGACTTGTAGCCGGCCTTGTCGCCGCGGGCGGTGGCCGCCAGGGCGTCGAGCTCGGTCGTGGTGTTGAGCTGGGTCTGCGACTTCATGAAAGAGGCACGATCGTCGGCCATGAACTGATAGCGGGCGTCGGGGTTCTTGCGGAAGAACGTAATGCTAGTGGATATGATGACCATGATGAGCAGGATCAATGCGAAGGCGGCATTGAGGACGAAGAGGACGACGCCGACGACGCCGACGACGATTTGCGGCGCGCCAAAGACGTTGGAGAAAATGAGGAGGAAAATGCCGTTCAGGAAGTTGATGACGCAAATGGCGATATTGAACGAGTTGGTGCTCTTGTCCATCCACGGGCGTAGGACCGAGGCACCAATGAGGGCCGCCGCTTCGACGATAACAAAGCCAATGGCCTGTGCCACGCCGCTCTTCTGGGCAAAGGCAACAAGCATAGCCTTGACGAGGGTGTAGGCGAGCAGGGGGGCAATGAAATAGTAGGCCGAGGCGCGGAACTGGATGTAGAGGAAGCCCCACTTGTTAAGGGCCTGGGGGTCCGAGAAGAGGATGTAAGCCGGGTTGCGGTGCATGGCGACAGAGCGGCGGGCGATGCGGATGACCTTGAAAGCACCCCAGCCAAGCGTGAGGATCATGCCGAAGAAGAAGACGACGGCGAGGACGACCTCGGCGGGGGAGTCGACCTGAGTGAACTCCCAAAGGCAAAGAATGGCCATCTGGGGAAAGCCGATGAGGGCGACGCGGAAGAGGATGCCCTTCAACACGGTGAGCCAGCCGTTGCGGAACTCGAGGAACCTGTCCGAGTCCATCCATTTCTGCTTCGCAAAGAGCTCGCAGATGCCCTTGAAAGCTGCGACAGAGAGGATAGTAGCGACGACGAAGAGGCAGAAAAAGGTAAGACCTGTCATGAAAAGGTTGGTCGTTTCGATCTTGGAGCGGAAGGCAACGCGTTGAATGCCAAAGACAATGAAAGAACCAGAGCCGGTCGTGACGTTGGCTCGCTTCAGCAAATGTCTAGCGCCGTGGACGGCCGCCTTGGGCAGCATGGCCAGGCCACGGTTGAAGAGACTCATGCTAGCACTGCCAGCGACGTCAAGCGAGCGCTTGGCGACCTGTACGGAGACGGAAGTGAGGGAGTCGAGGAGAACCGAGGGGGTACCGCCGGTGGCGCGCTGATACCAGGTGAAGATGTCCTGCATGAAGCCAACACGAATGATGCCCATGGACCACTGAAAGTCTTGGGTCCACGACTGCACAATGGGTGGCAGGGGAACGCCAGTAAGGCCGAGGACGGCCTGGGCCTGGAAGTAGCCAAAGAGCGAGAGCGAGTTGGCGGCCACGTGAGCGGCTGTGTTGGAGTGCCCGAGCCCGTTGACGACGGCCGACGCGACAAGAGCAAGGCCGGCGATGATGGCCGTGGCCCACTTGACGCCAACCAGGTCGACAGTCTTGCCATTAGAAATGTTGGCCTCGACGCAGGCCACGCTCTCGCCAGTTGCGGTCAAATTGACGAAGACGCGCACGGTAGCGTCGAGATCAGGGATGTTGTAGGCAATGCCGGGAATCTGGCCAGCGGCGTTCTTGTCGACAGGCAGGACAAAGCCAAAGGGAATCTTGCCAGCGACCATGGGGCACAGACCGGCGAGGTTCATATCACAGGGGTCGAGAGTGCGGCGAATGAATTGGTAGCCGTAAGCGGAGATGGCGACGTCGAAGATGACCTTGCCTTGGACCGACGACGTGGCGACCATGTCGATGTTGGCCGAGCCGTTGGCGGGCGTGTAGACGACGTTGAAGAGCGAGGCCGAGAAGCCCGAGTCCTGCTGGCAGGTGTTGAGCGAGTTGGACATGAGCAGCTGCTCG
>JALHBZ010000178.1:426889-451292 GCA_024340015.1 Tolypocladium ovalisporum | reverse complement strand
GGGGGGGGGGGCGGCCTCGGACAGCCGATAGCGCATCTTGGTGCGAGACGGACATGTGGGTCCCCTGCGGGCTGTGCAGGACCTGCAGCACGCGCGGCTTTTGCGGGGGCCCGCAAGTAGCCGACACGAGACCCGGCCCTGGCGGGATGGGCGTCTCGTATCCGCACTAACAGCAGTACACACTGGCGCGCGCGCCCCCCCCCTCCTCCCCTGCCTGATGGTGTTTACACAGTCTTTCACGGCGCCAAAGTGTGTTACGGGGTGGGAAATACGATGCCGTCAGCCGCTTCGCCAGTGTCCTTGGAGTGATCTTCTCGGGTTCGGGGAGAGGCGGGCGGGCGGGCACGAGATCGCCCTCTGCTCTGGGCTGATGAAAGATATTTCCGTCCCCGGGGACTCTTGGCGCAGCAGCTACGAGTGCTTGGGTTCGCCTGGAATCATGGACGGAGCTCGCTGCAATGCCAGTGACGCGCCAGCAATGCCCGCAGCGAATGACCAGCCGCGCGCCATCTGCCCATCACCTCGCCCAGCCGCAGTCAAATTCTCGCCGGGGGACCTGCTCAAGCAAACAGCCAAGTAATTAGCACTCGTACGCAAGGTGTTGGATTCGTACAGGTACAGAGGACTTCGTGTCAGTCCAGCATACGAATCCCGACTCGTACCTTACAGATGCAGCGGAGCAACAGTGAACCCCCGGAAATTGCGAATGCACTGCCCCGTGCCGCCGCTTCAGGCCGGCCGCCGTACAAAGTGTAATAGCGCTATGCACGCCGCGGCCGAGTCCGCCGTCGACTCGTCATCCTTTGCTGGGCACTAATCCCGGTCGTTCGCTGGAATGTGTCGGCTTTGTTGTTTTGAAGGAACATGGCATGTGCCAAGTAAGCTCTTTCACTTGGTCTCGGGTGTGATCGAGCAATACTATCCCGGTTGATGACTTTCGTGTTGAGCTGAAGCCGGGCTTGTGCCCTCGAGTCAATGCAGGCTGACGAGCTGCACAAGGCAATCTCGCCAAACCTTCTTTCTACCTGTCCGGCCCAGACCTCATACATGCCCCCAGCCTCGCCCAAGCCTCTTGGCCGTCCGCAATGGCTTCACCTCAAACCTGGCGGCCGCCCTCGTGAGCACGAGCAAAGGACGCGCCGCACAGAAGCCCAGACGTGTTTCGCACGGCAGCCAGGGGTCAGCACGACGCCTCCGTCTCGCCACCCAATGTGCCACCACGGCTTGAAGATCAAACTGCCCTCTGCTTCGAAATTGACTCCGCCGCTCCACTTGTTGTTGATCTCGTGTGTTCGTGCATGAGGAACCTGCGAGTGTTCAAGCAGCTGTGCTACGTAACCAGCAAACACGTCAGTGTTGCGATTTGCTGAAGCGACCATCTATGGACCGATTCAATGCCGAGGTTATTGTTTCGTAAGACTATCTACCTTGCCCGTTTCGGTCGTCCCATTACCTGTTCATCGCCGTCTACTCGTAGGTGCTGCATGTGCCAAGCCATTGGTTTGCCCGGCAGACATCAGACCGCCCAACATATTACAGAACATCCCACTGCATGTTCCACGGCTGGTTCTGCTGCGAATAGTGCAGGCCGTGCTTGTAACTGCTCGTCAGCTCCTCCTGGTCCACGCCGCAGTGCATCTGCCCGTCCCGTCCCCGGAACCAGCCGAGCCCGTATTCCTTCCCGTCTTCGAGCTTGCGCGCCATCTCCGCGCTGCTGTATTTAGCTGTCCCCACAAAGTCGTATAGCATCTTGCTCTGGTGGATAAAGGCCAGCACCGACGCGATCGTGTTGGGCTGTCGCGGCAGGAATGGGTGCCGCCGCCGCAAGAAGACGATGCACGCCGTCACGCTCATGTATAGCAGGATGAACAGCGACGCCCCGAGCGACACGTAGAATGACGCCACCGTTTCCTGCCCCGAGTCGATGAGCCGGTCCTTGTCGCGGTCACTGTCGCTGAGCTTGCCCTCTCGCAGAAAGACCTGTCCGTCGACCGTCGCCAGGCCCGTTACCAAGATCGTCAAGAATTCGGCCATGACGCTCCCGAACCCGACAGCGAACACGAGTAGGTGGCCGTTGAACAGCGCCCGCAGGGGAAGGTATCCGAAAGGCAACGCCGTGTAGTCTAGCATCAGCGTCTTCGCCGGCGCATGCCGCCTCGACAACACGTAGAAAGGCTCCATCATGCGCACCGCCGTCTCTGTCGCGTTCCACGACAGCTTCAGGCAGACGGCCATCGCCGTTATGACCCCAGGAGCCTTGTCCGTGACGATGTCGGCCGGCGTGAACAGGAATGTTGGGATAAATGCCGTAAACGCCAGCAGCCCGAGCATGAACGGGATCCACCCCACCGGCCGCAGCATCACTGGATGGGGGCTCTCGGAGAGGTAGGTTTCTTGGAATTTGTCTTTCTCCTGTGTAGAGACGGGGTTCTCGTCATCTGGCGCCAGCGACGAGTTTCGCAGCATGTATCTATTATGCTTCAACTTGAGGTGAATGTCCTTGTGCTTTGCAGTGTCCATATCCTTCAAGTCCATCAGGATATGGCTCACGACGGCCATCGAGGCCAGTCCAGCAATGCCCCGGACGTCAGCCAGCAGGCCGGAGCGCCGCGACTGCAGGAGACAAAACAAGATGCAGCAAAGGACTGCGCATACGAGCAGCGTTGCCGTCAGTAGGCGCGACCACGTCGCCGAGAAGTTGAGAATCTTTTCCGCGTTGGGGTTATCCATGCGGGCCTGGCGGCCTGGGCTCAGCACCACCGACGCGGCCGCAAAGGTCGGCACCAGTGACACGGCAAGAGTCGTCGCGACTGACGACAGGGCCACGGCGTAGTGCCCCAGCCGAAGCGCGCGAAACGGGCGGAAGAAATTAAAGCTCGTGACATAGTCGACGTTGATGGACTCGGCCGCCAGCGCGCCGCCCTTTTTGGAGAGTTGGTAGAAAGCCTCGAGGCGGCGGACTTCGAAGTCGACAAACTGCCACAGCACACCGTAGACGACGGCTGCCAGCGTCGGCGCGAACTTGACCACAAAGTAAAAGCCCGGGTCGACGTCTTCGGGGGAGGTGAATCTGAGTATCGGGTCCTTGCTGTAACGCTGATACAGAATCTCCTGCATAGCAGCCAGGGCAATAGAGACCAGAGTCAACATTGTCAGGTAGGGCCACCTCATCGACAACGGCTTCCAGTTGGGCTGCGGGTAAAAGACTTGAGTAGCCTGCTCCTTGAGGGGGATCGTAGGCCGCCGCGACGCCGAGTCGTATAGCATGTTGGATCCCTCCATGTTGCTAAGGTCGGCGCCAGTGACCGTATCGTTGAAGACTACTTCGACTACTTCGCCTCGTCGGTTCGCCTCGTCTTGTCCAACTTCACGTATCACCTCGGCCCGGCCTACAGGTTGGAAAAATGACCGGCGCCTTGCCTTGGAAAAAGACCTCGTCAAGCTCCGCTGGGTTGTCGTAGGCAACGAAAGCAGGTCGGCGTCCCTCAGTCGCACCCGCGAGGTTGAATCTCGCCTAGACCCCTGACCCAAACCGCCGGTCAGCGTCCCCTTTGCCTCTTGTTTCTGCAAGCTCTTGATGAATTCTTCGTCGTTTGAATCCATCGGCCCCAGCGCCGAAGTGACGTCAAACGCGATTACCACTGGCTCTTCCTTGGGGACCGCGTTGTATCTTGCCTCGGCTGCCATCGGTGCCGCTGAGCGTAGAAGCGACAGATCGTAGTCTTCCCCATGTGTACTGGCGGGCATCGCCGTATGCCTCGGGGAAGACGCGTGGCTCGACTTGCGACTGTCGTTTGATAGCATCCGCGGGGGCGCCTGTGCCGCAATCCCGGACAACGGAGCATATCCCGCGGCACCAGAGTACGAGTATGAGCCGAGCCATACCGGTGGGCCTGCCGCATGAGAATTGCTGCCGCCGCCGCCATAGTCTCGACCTGAGGCCTTTGGATCGCCTCTGTGAGACTCCACCGAGACGCTTGACGCGCACCCGCGCAGCTGCCGTATTCCTGAGCTGGGTGCATCGAGAGGCGCGTACTCGGCGTCGCTGAGGGCAGACACGTTGGAGGTGAAATGGCGAAGCGGATGACTGACCGGAGGAGGGCGCACAGTTCCCCCGCGCGGATCGCTATGATACTCCATGGCCAGCGTAATAGTTCATGACGAAGTGCAAACGTCGCAGGCTTCTGTTGCAGGTGTCGGGTGCGGCTGAAGGTGACCAGCTGCAGGCGAGTACCTGCGCCTTTGTGGGGTTCGTAACGACACGCTCCAAGTCAGAGGGCAGAGGCCACGAAGCAACTTGGAGAAGACAAAAACGAGCGTTCAAAGCGATGGAACGAAGCGCAAAGACGACTCGCGAGAGGATTGCGCGAGCTGGGGGAGGCATCGATGCCCCCATACCGAGCTATAAGCGGGTGGTGGAGTCCAAGGTAGGATCGGTGGTAGGGCTGGCAGGGGCCGTCCCGGCGAACGCTGAAGCGCACCCAATCCGCGCGCTCGCTCGCCAGCGGTGCTCATCCAGCTCCCGGCGGCAATGGCCCAGCCGCACAAGGTGGTGCGCTTGAGCCGCGCGGACTCGATCAAAGAGGCAGCCAGCGGCGACCCTGATTGGGCTGCCTGCGTTACACGCTCCTGAGACTGGCCTCCACGGACGCTGGACACGACGCCCGGCGGGCGTGGAGGGCGACGACGCCTCTGGCCCCAATAGGAGCTGTGGCGGCCGCCTCCAGCGAGAGCCCCTTTGAATAGCGCGTGCTTCTGCTCAGTCAGCGTCGAGAACTGGGCATTGCTGGCCGACTGTTCGAATGATAGAGAGTGGGTGTATTCTAGCGGTACCCTACGTCCAGCTTGTCCATCAGTATAAATAAGTATGACCCCCAAACTCCGTGGAGGTGAACTGACCGGCCAGACTCCGTGAAACCGTCTATCCCAACAGCAAAACCGATAAACACCCAAAGCCGTAAAGCCATCCTTGGAATCGAGCATGAGTCCAGGTCTAGAGCAGCGAGCAAACCACCAACGCTGACATTGCCAACACCATCCACACGCCTCGCTCCACCGCGGGCGCCAAAGACACCTTGCCACAGCACGGCCGGTCGTACGTGACATTGTTGATTCGGGCTGCCGCCTCAAAGACGGAGCCGGGCGGCGACCCGTAGTTGTAGTAGTCGACGTTGAGGAAGTTGGGCGCTCGCCCCCAGTCGGAGCGACAATTGTTCGCTGCGGCGCCGAGGCTACCGGTGCCGTTGGCCGCGTTCGTCTCGCTGAGCAGTGCGACGGCTGGCACGAGGATGCTGGCGCCAAAGACGTTGAACTGGACATTGAGGTTGTGGTTCATCAAGTACAGTCGGTCCCGGGCCGCCTCGGGCTTCAGGTCCGGCGGGCGTTGCACGTTGCAGGGAAACGTGCGGTCCTGCGGGTCAAAGGGCGTCTCCCACATCTGCGAGAACTGGTCGAGCAGCCATGGGTACTTCTTCTGGTCGGCAACGTAGTCTAGGAACATGACGACGCGCTTGCCGCGGACAATCATAGCCTCGAGGGTTGGCCAGTCATCGAGAGCCATGGGCAGGTAGGGCGCCTCGTACGCGTACTTGAGGATGCCCGTCTGCTCGATAAAGGGCGCGTAGAGCTCGGGCTTGGAGTAGTTGCCGTTGCCCAGCAGGATGGTGACGACGTCGTAGGGGTGCTGGTCCACCCACTGCCGCACCGTGGTCAGCCACTCGGTGATGGGCCCGGCATCGAGGAGGTCGCACGAGGTGTGACAGAAGTGCGGCACGGACCCGTTGACGGGCCACTGGATCTGTGCCTGGAGGAGGCGGACCCCGTCGTCGAGCTGCGTCTTGACTGGCAGCTGCTGGTTGGAGCCCGAGTTGCCAGGCCGCACAAAGGGTGAGTTGTGGGCGGCAACGTTGGTGATGTTGCTGTACTTCCTCGTGCAAAACTCTAGGTAGTTGTTGCAGGGCTGCGTGTTCTTGGGTGGCTCCGAAGTCGACGTCTGGGTGAAGTTGGCGCCGGTGGTGAGGGAACCAGAGGAGGTAGTTGCGCGCGACGCCGTGGTCGAGCTGTTGGCCCCAGTGAGGGTGATCTTGGATATATAGGTCACATAAGGACCCGTCGGCGGCCCGGTCTGCTGTGTGATCTTGTCTGATCGGGTGCCGGTGACAAAGGTCAGATCCGACGTGGCGGAGAGGGCGACGGACTGAGCCAACACCACGGGGATGAGCAGCCCGAGGGAGGTGAGGGACTTGGTAAATTTCATGGCAGCGGTAAAAAGTCGGGCTTGCACCCAGAGGTGAGCTCGAGGTGCCTCCCTCGGCTTGCCCTCTACTGTTGCTGCAGATTCAACGCTGCGATGTCGCAGTGTCGTGGGTCGATGTGAAGTACTCCGTAGCTTGACGAAGAAGCCAGAATGCAACGATTCGGCGTTGCAGCTCTAAGCTTCGTGGTCAAGATGCGTCAGAAAACAACGAGATCCCAAAACTTCAGTGGACTGCGTCGTTGGCAAAGCCGAATGACAGGACGAGTTGAGCTGCTCAACAGTTGGAGCCCAGGAACCGGGAGCTCGGAGGCCGATTATCGATCGGGGCTACAAAAGAGACGGACGCCTTGGAGGTCCACTCGCTAGTATATCGTCAAAGTCAGATCGAAGACGGCTCAACTTGGCGCCCCGGTTGTTCGGCAACAAGCATCCTCCCGGGCTCTTGACCAGAAAATCTATCAGCAAATTACTCTTGAATTGAATTTGCGAAGAAAACAAGCAATGCACACGATGGCTCGAGCTGTGAGATTCGCGGCCGAAAACGGGGCGGTGGTGGAGTGATGAGCGATGCAGAGGGACAGGGATGCCGAGTCGGTGCCTGACCTGCATGAAAGGTTCCAATTGGTACCGCACCTTATTGTTGGCGTCTTTGTTGGCCAGCACTGCCCGGCTGGGCAGGCCCATGGTCATTGATTGGCCAAATGAGATATTGCGCATGGGGCTACCAGATAATATCCGGTCACTTCGAGGACCGTCCTTGTCGGCTTCATTCGCGGCAGGGTCGTCCGTCCTTGCAGGTATGGCAAAGCTACCTGACAATGCAGCAAAGTCGACCATGTTTCCACGACACGTGGGTCTCACCAACAACAATGCGGACCTTGCCCAGTGTCCACGGTTCCAAGACATGCCATTGCCGTCGTCAATGCCCGTGAATGGCGAATCACGACGGGCGAAGCTTGGACGCACCGCCAATTTGGCGGTCCACCAGGCTGGCCTCAGGGCGCTGGCTCGATCCACGGTGCAATGTGCTCCGGCGGAGCAAGCGCACGCGTAATCGTCTGCCAAAGCTAATGGGTAATATTATGGCGTTACCGTCCGGTGTCGCGGCTGTGTTGCCGTGCTGCTGTCTCGTATACCGCCTCTGCGGGGGTGGCCATGGAAAAGCCACGGAGAGCTACGAATAGATCTGTCGGGCCGGTCGCCAGTCGTCGCGTCGCCGAGCCGGCGGGCTTGGCTAGCACGCAAGCCAGCCAGCCGCCGCCGCGATGGGCCTGATGTCGGTTGTCCGAGTACAAGTGCTCGTAGGCAGGCAGGCAGGCAGGCTTGTGGTTGCTGGGCCGGCAAAAGAGGGCAGTGCTATCAAAGAGACAAGGGTGGTTGCGCGCTTCGACGAGGGGCAGTCCGTCTCCTTTGAATCTGTCCCGTCCAAACTTCGCGATGACCGCCGCATCTGCATCGGGCGCCCATGAGGACCAATTTCAGGCGGGCAGGGGCCGTATCGGCAGTGCCAGGGGCCGCCTTGGCTCGACCCGCTGAAGACGCGAGCCACTGAGGTCACCGCTCCGAATCGGCGTCTTCAGGGCTTGCGGCGCTCCACTCGGCTCTCCACTGCCCTGGGAGCTAGGCCTAGCTCCCTGAGGCCTGGGACGCAATGACGACGGAGCCGCGGCTCACCTCACTTTCATGAGCAGTTATTATACGAGTACTCACCTGGCAATGGCCCAGCTTCCACCTCGTCAACACCATCGCCGTCGAGGTTAGGAGAGCCGACGCTGCGATCCGGATGGCTGCGAGTCCCTGCGCACCCGAGCCCCAGCCGTTGCTGCTACATACCTCAACTAAGCAGTCCCCAAGCGACAACTCCCGCCATGTCCAACACCCGCCGCAACACGGCCATCGCGGCATCCGTCTGCTATTTCCTCAGCATCCCCTTCCTCATCCTCGTCCTCGTCGGCAACACGCACATCAACCCGATTCTCAACGACATCTACTTCTTCAAGCTCGACGTCTCGCAAATCATCCCCATCGCCGTCGCCAACTCCAACCTGCTCAACTCCGTCGCCCGCAGCCTCGGCCTCCATGACTTCTACCAAGTCGGCGTGTGGAACTTCTGCGAGGGCTACAATGACGAGTGCGTCTCCTGTCGCCGCGCATTCTTGCAGTCCGTGATTGTTGCTGACCATGCGCAGGGGCGTCACCTACTGCTCCACGCCCGAGCAGTGGTACTGGTTCGATCCCGTCGAGATCCTCGTCAGCGAGCTGCTCGCCGGCGCCAAGATCGCCCTCCCCTCGCAGGCTGTCACCGTGCTGACGCTCCTGCGCATCGGCTCACAGGTCATGTACGGCTGCTTCATGGCCGGCACCATCGTAAACTTTGTCCTGCTATTTGCCTCGCCGCTCGTCGTCCGCACGCGCTGGTTCACGCTGCTCTTCGGCACTATTTCTTTTGGCTCAGGCCTCGTGCTCAGCGTGGCCGCCATCATCGCCACCGTCATCAGCATTGCAGCCAAGATCGCGCTCACTGCCCAGGACCAACTCAACATTCGCGCCGACATTGGCATCAAAATGTTTGTCTTTATGTGGCTCGGCGCGCTGCTGTCGGATCTTGCGTTCCTGCTGCATGCTGCCATGGCGTGCTGCTGCAAGCCAAACCGTGCTCCACGCGAGGTTAAGGAGTCCAAGAGAGGCTCCGATGTGACCTCGGCCAGGGTGGCTTTGCCTACCTTTGTTCGTCGAAGGCGCGGAGCAGCGTCGTAGGGTCAGGCGAGGCTTATTTGCTTGGACTAAGAATCGCAGATGTAGTCATGACCCAGGCTTGGATCTCTGGATCATTGGGTGACATCTGCTGGGAATGGGCTCATGAATGGATTCAGCTCGGCATATGGATGAGCGTAGGGCAATACACAATAGCATTACCTGGGAGGACTATTACCGGTGTTACGTGAGGCGCTTCGTTGAGCTGGAGTCCCGAAACTGAGACAAATAAGTTGGCACAGGCATCATATCATTGCAATAATCATCATTGGGACTATTGACTTCCAGTCATCTCTTCGTTGCCATGATACGCATGACTTGCACGTCTTCACCTGTGCAAACCGCCCCAGCCACTTGCCATGGGTCGATCGTTCTGTGGCGCTGTTTCCTGCAGGGCATGTCCTTCTTGGCTTCTCTAGCCCACAAGGTCAAGTATGCGCCAACACGCCCGTCATGAGATCCTCGTCCTCGATCTGTTCCTCGAAGCCAACGGCGGCGTCCGCCTCCCTCTCCATCTCGGCTCGCCTCTGCTCTCGGAAGAGATGCCGGGCGTAGTCCTTACTGCCGCTTAGCCGTTCGTTCGTGTGGCGGTACTGCTCGCTCAGCGCTTGGATGCTCTGATGACTGCGCGCCACCTCCGCCGCGAAATTTGTCTCCGACATCAAGCCCTGAACGTCGGTGAAAGCGAGGTAGCTCTCGCCATCCGCTTGTCCCGCCTGAATCTCCCCATTCAGCATGCCTGATTCAATCATGTCCTGCACTAGAGCAACAGCGGCCCGGTCATTGGCCAACGGTTCGCCCGTCTCCGCATTCAAGGTTGTCCGTCGCACCTCGGCGATGGAGACTCGTTGGTATATCCGCCGCAGGTTGATGATCTGCCACTTCTGATAAGCTGCCATGACCTCGGCCACGAGCGATGCATTGCCGTCGTCATCCCACGTTTGACGGTTCGTCTCGACTTCTGCCTTCAGCTCGGCCGTCCGGTCCGTGCTGAACAAGCTGGCAATGTTGTTGTACGGGGCACCTAGAGCTTGGTAGCTGCCCTGGGTCGCGGAGTTGGTATACGATGGGAGGCTAGGTGCCGTTCCTTGGTGCATCAGCCCTACCAGAACCCATTTCTTGTGGGCCTCCGTCATCATCTTGCTCAAGCCCCTTTCCTTTGAAGGATGTGTAATGACCTGCTCTAGCGCCGTCTGAGCCTTGGACCACTCTCGTCTCGAAATGTAGATTACCCCACGGAGAAGGTTATACTCCAGGATGGAGGCGCTCCTTAATTGCTCCCCCAGTCCAGTGCTTGTTGGCATGAACGCTGACGGTGGAGTACGCGGGTCACACAGCGGCTTTGCTTCCTTGGAGCCAGACATGTTGGGATAAGCGAGAATGTCGGCATCGAGAGCTTTCAGAGCCGGTTCCACGCTGTTAGCTGTGTATGCGAGTCTGGCCAGACTGAGATGTGCCGGCGTGAACATTGAACCGCTAGGATCGAGACGCAAGATCGCCGTGGCAAGCAGTTTGGTCGCGACAAGGGGCTGCTGGAGTTAGAGGAGCTTGCAAACCGGATCATGCACAGGCACAGGGCCTACTTACCGGAAATAGGCGACCCGCTCCAACCTTGTCGAGCAGTGACAGGAAGCCCGGCACCACGTATCGTACCTGGCGAGGATCAAACTTGACCAGAAAGTCGATCGTCTTGTCGAGTAATTCACGCTGCTGGGCCGCGGCGCCTTCCGAGTCTTTGGCTTCGAGAGCCGTGTCGAGAATAGTGAGATACCCAATGGAGTTGAAAGCTGGATCCAGCTCCTACTGAACATGAGCAAGCGTGTTTTGATCGAAAGAAGCTCTTGGGAGCAATCACCTTGAGGATCGCGACCGGCTTACTGAAGACGGCCATTCTTTCCTCGTGCGATAGCTTGTTCAATGCAGAGAGGTACTGTTTGATGGACGCATCGTACTGCTTGGTCGATCTGGCAGCGCCAGAGGCTGGGGGAAAGCTCCCAAATGTGAGCTTGGCTTGCTCCATCTTCTGCGAGCCCGGTACTTTGGGCGACTAGAGCTCACGGATGGCCAGATAGCTTGGGCCGTCGGTCGTTGGCGCCGTGGGCGTCCGCTGTATAGTCTACCTTGGTCCTGTCGCCTTCATGCTCGATGGCAACGTCGTAACTGGAGCGTTGTGCGCGAATCATGCGTCGCAATGCCAAACAAGCAGGAAAACAAGGCGGCTGTTGAGAAGATGCTTGTAGGCAGTCGCGGGGAGCTGGTGCTCGAAGCTCGGGATGTGGTGGGGGGGCAGCGGATGACGATGAGACAAACCGATGTTGAGCCGGCGATAAGTGACACCCATCAGATAAGAAAGTTGAAGTGCTCTGCCATACCGCGGGGTCCTCGACTCATGGATCTCATCACGAAACCATTGGTCCAACTGAGCTTGTCTGAACAGGCTGGAGAGAGCTCAATGCTCGGAAAACCAGAGACGAGAACCCTTCCACTTGGCTCATCCTGTCGCTCACGATAGACACCACAACGCGAGGTATGCGTCACAAACAGACTCGTTTCAAATTCGTTCTGCAGCCTGCTTACACTCCCAGCACACACTCACCTCAACATGACGCTGGGTCCCTTCGAGCTACCTGCTGCGGCAGACTTCCATGTTCACTTGCGCGATGGACCCATGTCCGCCGCCGTGGCGCCAACCATCCGACGAGGAGGCGTCAACATCGCCTACGTGATGCCCAACCTCGTCCCTCCCGTCACCTCCGTGTCCCAGGCTCTCGAGTACAAGAAACGGCTCGAAGCCGTCGACTCGTCGGTCACGTATCTAATGACCCTCTATCTCCACGAGTCCATCACCCCCGACGTCGTCCGCGAGGCCAAGAAAGCTGGCATCGGCGGCATCAAGAGCTACCCCGCCGGCGTTACCACCAACTCATCCTCCGGCGTGCTGTCTTATGAGCCATTCTACCCCGTTTTCGCCGCCATGGAAGAATGTGGCCTGGTGCTAAACTTGCACGGCGAAATTCCGAGCGACCAGAGGCAGGGCGTCACCATCTTGAACGCCGAGAGCAGGTTTCTGCCTACTCTCAAGTCGCTTCACTCCAAGTTTCCAAAGCTGAGGATCGTCCTTGAGCACTGCTCAACCAAGGATGCCGTCGAAGCAGTCAATTCTTGTGGAGACACCGTCGTGGGGACGCTGACGTGCCACCACCTGTTCCTCACCGTCGATGACTGGGCTGGCGAAGTTGTGAGTACTAGCTCTGAGCGCACTGCCGAGGAGAGCGCTGACCATTTCCTAGTTCTCATTCTGTAAGCCAGTTGCCAAGGTATGTGAATCGTCACCCTCCACTTTGTCAAGAGCCAAGGTACTGACGAGAACAGACCCCCGAGGATCGTACCGCGCTCCTACAAGCGCTCGTATCCAGCAAAGGCAAGTTCTTCCTCGGCACCGACAGCGCGCCTCATGACATTAGTGCCAAGAAGGGCAAGGGCAAGACGGCTGCGGGCGTTTTCACGCAGCCTTACGCCTCCCAATTGATCATGAACGCCCTAGAAGATGGCATCGAGCGGGGCGAAATCAAAGAGTCGGACATCACCCAGGAGCTGTTGGAAGGGTTTCTCGGCGGTTACGGCAGGAAGTTCTACGGTGTCGAAGACAAGTCGGGCCAGAGGATTCGGTTGTCCAAAGGCCAGGAGATTGTGTCTGGAAACATTGTCGGTGAGGGCGTCGAGGTCGTTCCCTTCCGAAGCGGCGAACAAACCTGGACGGTCGAGTGGATCTGACGGGGTCCATTGCATTGCTATGGTCAAGAGGTCTACCAAGAAGAGAAATCTACTTGATCTCCCCTCTTCCGTTCTGCTTCTTTTACGCCCCAACTGGGATCTATGATTACACCCGATATTCATCGACTCATCCTGCCTGGGCTAGCATGCGTCGAAACTTCCTATCCATATACCTTTGCCTTGCTTTCGTTGTCACTGTAACTGCCAGAGTCGGCTGGCCCCCATATGAGAGGGAAAAGAGGATTTCCTCGGTCTAATGGCCAGCGCGAGCGTCCAGAGCTAGTCGTTGCCGCGTCCCGTCACGTTTGCTTGATCCTGAAGTTCGTCGGCGAATTCGCGTCGCTGGCAACTCTTAGCGGTGTCCCTCAGAGACTCGGCCTGCAAAGTGCGGTTGCCCCGATTCAAGGAGTGCGCAAAGCCATCTACATCATCTCTGCCCCCGCTGTCCGCCGATGACCGTTTCTGAGATGATGACGCTCCATCGGCATGCAACCGAGGTCCGGTCCGAGAAGAGCTCGCAGGCGAGAGCACCTATCGAGAGCCACTCGCCGCACGAATAGGCCGCACAGGAGAAGACTTCCGCACCGTGCTCCCGAAGCGGGACTCATCGCCGTAGCCCGCCCCCCCCCCCTCCCTTTGGCAGAGCGACATGCAGTAGGTTCATATTAAATGGTCCTTGGAGACGGACATTCTCAGTGCAGTCTGCAGAGCTTTCCTGCGCGTCAATACGCGGCAGAGGTCGAGGTTGCCTGCAGCGGGAGACATCATGGCCTGTTGTAAGTAGGAGACGGAGACTCCGAGACAATAGCCGGGGCCAGAGAGACAAGTTAGGAATGGATGGCCCAAAGGTGATGCGCTCGCAGTGCCTATCTTGATCAGAAGATCGAGACGGAAGCTGAACAGGGTCAGGCATGGATAAAGCCACAAATGCGGAGGTGATGAGAGTGGTGAAGTTCAGCTGGACCCATAGATCAGCACGACATGCAGCGAATCGCAAATGTTTACGCTTACGGTCACTTTGTCGGCACCGCCGTACTCAATGTGTCGAAGAAACATAGGTAGCCGCTCGCTGGCGTCGAGTCTCTGCACATTTCTTTGCACATCTCGCGCTCACACAAGGGTTCGGTCACATAAGAACGTCTCAATGCTGTCCACCGCTGGCTCGAGGCCCACACGCTTTTATTTTCCTTGTCACTAAAGAATCTAAGCTCATTTCTGGGGATTAAGTGTCAAACCACGACATTGTAGCAATAGCCCTCTATTGGCATCACTGCTGCTGCATCCCGTTCTGTAAACCCAACAGTGTCAACTGGTGGAGTAGTGCGGATAATCTCTGCTGCTTTTCGCTAGCACTGGAAGAAGAATGCTGCACTTCATCTATAGCAAGTCGTATCTGAGCCTCGGAGGGGCCTTGTCTGATGGACGGGTATGGCAATGTGCCGGGTACTGGCACCATGGGGGGGAAGTACTGTCCGGGAGGGGGAGGGGCAGCGCCGGCATTGGGGGCAAAATAAAACGAATTGTGCATCGCCAATGGCCCAGTTGGGAGATTTATGCCTTGGTAGGGCTGTGGCCGGCCACCATGTCCGGCAGGGTGATGGTAGAGGCTGGAGAGACCATAGCCGGCGACGTTACCAGGGACGCTGTGGCCGAAGGGGTAGCCGTTTGGCTGGGAGGGGGGGTGGGTTGGACCACCGAGGTGGGTTCTTGCTTCGGAGGGACCGAATTGAGTGTAGTCGTTGACTGAGTTGGCTGATGTGAGGTCTTGGTAGGAGAAGAAGGGGGTTTGCTGCGTTGGTCTGGGGTCTTCGGCTGCCGGCTTCGGTTTGTGGTGGTCTGCGGGGTTCGACCCGGAGCTGCTCGCTGGTTCAAAATTGGGTTTTCGCCGCGCTTTTGTCTTGGCTGGCTCTGATTCGGCTTTGGGGTCGACTTTCGGGATGGAGTTCGGGATGGAGTTCGGGGCTTTGCTCGTTGCGATGTCTTTGACTTCGCCGTCTGCTTGATTCTGGTGTCAACGCTGTTTTTCACCAGTCTCTTCTTCGCTGGAGTCTTGGTTGGGGTCGCTGCTGGAGACTTAAGCTGGACAATTGACAACTTGCGCCGTTTACCTTTTGTATCTTGTTCCTCTTCCTCCGACTCATCAGGCGATTCATCCGCGCCAGCGAACTCGGAGGCTTCGGAGGAGTCAGGCTCGACGCCATCGGTCAGGAGTTTCTCGATTTTGTTATTTCTGTCCTTGTAATTGATTGCCTGTAGCGAGATAATCAGCACCAAGCCAGGCCGCAAAAAGAAAGGACACCTTACGTTTCGACGTCTGCCACCTCGCCCCAGCACTTCCTTGTTAGCCTCCGCTTCACGGCGTGCTTCCTTCTCTCTCTCTGCGAGAATCTTGTCCCAGACGCTCGACGTGATGGGTTCCGGGGCTGTGTCTTCAGTTGCGTCTAATCCGTCGTTGAATCCGCTCTTTTCGTTGGCCCATACCCGGGCGTACGAGAATTGCGTTTCGGCCGAACCCTCTTCATCAGCTTTAGTCTGCTCCATATGGGACCGATCTAGGAGCTCATCAACTGAATGGGCATCGTAGTGAATGGCAGTCTTCTGATAGTCATCGCTGAACAAGGCTTGGGCACCGTGCTTTAGAATCGATTCCAAGTCGTCGCCAGCCAGGTCATCGTCGTCCATGCTCTCAATGAGCGCGTGGTCCAGAGCCATCTTCTTCCGACCCACCTGCATGATCCGTTCCTCCGCCGTGTCCTTTGTCATTAGTTGAAAGCAAAGAACCTTTTTCTTTTGCCCGATTCGATGAGCTCGGGACAGTGCCTGAATGTCTTGATGGGGGTTGAAGTCGGGGTCCATAATGATGACGGTATCAGCCGTCGCCAGGTTGATACCGACGCCGCCCGCACGAGTGGAAAGGAGGAATGCGAAAACGGAAGAGTCCGGGGCGTTGAACGCATCAATCCGCCGCTGCTTCTCCAGGCTAGACATGCTGCCGTCAAGTCTTCTGAACTCACAACCCATGCCTGCGAGAAAGTCCTCCAGAATGTCCAACTGTTGAAGAAACTGGCTGAATATAAGAACCCGGTGGCCGCGCTCACGAAGCTTGGGAAGCATAATCTCGAGCAGGAGGAGCTTTGCGGAGGCCTCAACGAGGTTTCGGTGGAGGACTGATGCATCGTGATGACGCTCCTCGATGGCCTCGGAGTACATGAAAGGATGGCAAAGGCATTTTCGTAGCTGCATTAGTATGTTGTTGAGGCTGCCTCGATCCTTCCTTTTCATCTTGTCGTTGGCGAAGATTGTCCGAATGAGCTGCGGGTTCTTCGCCATGATGCTCTTCGATAACTTCTCTTGGATGCTCGTCATGGTCACCGGCAGTATGATCTGCGCCATCGGTGGCAGAAACTTGAGCACCCCGGCTTTGGTTCGTCTCAGAAAATAGGGACGAATCTTTTCGTGTAGCTTGGGCAGAGTCTCCTTGTCGAGAACTTCATACTCGGCGTCCAAGCTGGCTGCTTTCTGGGTTTCGTCGATAAACTGCAGCAAGTTGAAGAGCTCTCGCTTGTTGTTTTGCAGAGGAGTACCGGTCAGCAGTAGGCGGAACGGAATCTTCATGGCCCGCAGCGCAAGATAGAGCAGGTTTTGGTCGTTCTTGAGCCGCTGCCCTTCGTCGACCACCAGGCCGACCCAGTTCACAGTCTTGAACAGTGTGCTTGTTCTCGAGTCCTGAGCCGAGTCGTAAGACATGATGACCACGTGCGCCTTCATATCTGTTGAACCATTGGGGAAGAGCTCGTACTTGTAGGCAAGGTCCTGAGACTCCTTCCCGCCGTGATACGTGACGACTCGTAGATCCGGGGCCCATTGCTTGAATTCTCGACGCCAGTTCGGGCACGTTGCGTTTGGCACGACGACGAGGAACGGCCAGCACTGTGAAGCGATGAGCATGAATCTGACGAGGACGTAGCAGGTGGCACGTACCTTGGGTTCATCTTGTACCAATGAGGTGACGAGACTAACCACCTGAACCGTCTTCCCGAGACCCATTTCGTCGGCCAATACGACGCTCCTCCCTGCGTGGTAGTTGCCCAGCAGCCAATTCAGACCCTCCACCTGGTATCCCATGAGCTTACCCCTCTTTATGCCGGCTGGCTGAGTGTCAAGTTGCTCTATATCTGAAGCTTTGAACGCCTTGAGGCGGTCTCGGATCTTGCTCGGGGGCTCATTGCGAAAATGCTTCCCCACGACGTACTCGCGGTAAGCTTCCTCAAAGGCAGCATACAATTCACCCATGTCTCGGCCTGGGGGCGAGTCCCACACGACGTCGTCGTATCCCAAACCTTGGAACTTGACCAGCAACTTGTCGACATTGGCGATGTTTGCCAGATCAGCGTCCTTTGACTTGGATGTCGAAGTGCTCTTCAATTTGACGTTGAAGACAATGTCTGCCATGAGATACTCGTCCGGGATGGCGTCTGTCTCAGTTGATCTCAAAAGATCGATCTGAGCCGCGCGCTTTCCGAAGGATGTTCGCATCGTGCCCACCGCGGTGCCAAAAACCCACGCGCCTGGCATCCAAGTGCAATGAAAATACGACATTGAATCCCACTTGACCAAATACTCCTTGTCGTCGTCACTCGTATGCTCGTACAGCGGGCGGGAAGTGAGATGCTGCAAAGGTCGCCAGGCAACTAGGCGGTGGATCTTGTGCTTGAGCGAGGCGCATTCGTTGCATTGCCAGTCGACCATATAGTCCTTCAGTCGCTCGGCCTTTGTATCCGCCCCGTTTGTCTCGCTGCCGGCGCGAGGCAGATGGTCAAGATGCCAGCCTCTGTGGCAAGTGACGCACCGGAATAGGATGATGTCAGGGTTGTTCAAGAGCTTGGGCAAGACGAAAGTGATCGGATCATTGCCGCCGTTCTCCTCGCGCAGCTTTTCTTCCTGGCGAGCTGTCTTCTTCTTGGCAAAGGGCGCGCAAGCCTGACCACCATCCTTGCATGACTGGCAACTGCTGTGCTTAGGGGCGTTGTTGTCCTTGGTGTAATAAATGTCGACGCAGAATCTGCACTGCAAGACAAAGTCTTCGTCCCCTACCTTGGTGACGACATGGTCTCGCACACTTCGGGTTCCAAGGCAGTGCTTGTGATATGAGAGGCTGCATCCCTGGCAGTGCACGATCTGACCACGCTGCTTTGAGCCACCACACGTGTGGCATTTGGCAATGTGTACGCTGCTGAACTCGGACTCTGGAGATGCTGGCTGGAACATCTCTCTGACAGAGGTAATTCTGGGGGCTCCCGCGGCCTTGTCTTCGACCGCGTAAAACGAGTCGTCATCCATGAGAGCGTCGTCTCGCATGTCGACCATGTTCCTAGTGGCCCTGGATGATCGACGGGGCGGTTCAAACTCGATATCGGAGTCGTCAGATCCTCTTCGCGTTGCAACTCGCGGCAGGCCCTGCGACCGAACCCGCTGGAGGTTTACCCGCTGGGCGCGCAGCCGCCTGGCACGTTGAAGGGCGCCTGTCCGGCGCGTCTTCTTGACAGCAAGGTCCGAGACAACCGGCAGGAAGTCGCCGTCATCCGCATCTGACGGTAGATGAGGTTCATTGGCCAGCTCGTCATGTTCCATGTCCGCCTGACTACTCTTAGTAGAAAAGCCGTAGGAGTTCAACTGCTGCTGGGGTTTCGATTGCCGCTTACGCAGATCGTGTCTGGGGCGCAACGATGAAGCTTCAGCGACATCATCACTGTCTTCCCCATCGGAGCTAATTGACTGAGTCACATAATCTTGACGCGCAGTCTCTCTGCTGCGAACGGCACGACCTGCGCGTGTGGTAGGGTGGCGAGAGACGACTTCTACGTCTTCGTCGTCATCATCGAGATCCATGAGATCCGAGCCGGAATCCTCCCGTGCGGTCTCCCACTCGTCGTCCGGAACGTATTTGCGTTTGAGGCTTGCCCCAGCCATGGCGTTGAATTGACGAAGTGCGTCTTTGCCGTTCTCGAGGACTCTCAATTCATCCAATGAGACCTTTGGCAGGGTCAGTCTGTCTGTGGCTTGTGTTGAGGATGAGGACGGAGGTGGAAGTTGTGCGCAGGAAAAGGCAGAAGAGTGAGGGATGCAGGTGCAAGAAGGTAGTGATGCAGGTGGCAGCCTAGATATTACAGATGAATCACAGCTGGCAACAAGCCCGAGCACGAGCACACTCATCGCTTGTCGCTTGAACAAGGAGTGTTAAGCTGGAGGTGCTGCACGGGCTTCGACACCTCAGGCACGCGCACTGCTGGCTGTCGTGCCAAAACGGCGCGCGCACACAAACGAACAACGCGTCTGAAGGAAGAGGTAAAACTTGCAAGCCGTTCGAGTAACTTACCAAGTCTTCCCTTCCGTCTGTGAACTCGACGTTATATTGGACCTGGCCTCGCCCACCTACGGCATGGGTAATGCTCTCGACAACATCGCTGTAGACCGCGGCATACTCGTTGCGTGCATCCAAGGGAAGCGCCGTGATCGAAACCTCGAGTCGAGCATCGCGGGCGTGCTCTGGCGCAGCAGTGGCCCTGGCGTCAGCTCCATCGTCGGGCTTGGGAGTGGTCGCCGAGGAGGGATCCGGGCTGCTGTCGCGCCAATCACCTGCAAACTGCACAACGTCGCTGCCCACAAAGTCGAAGGCGATCTCAGGCGCCGAGACGAGGGCAACACCATCGCTTTCGGGGGCTTCCGAGGAGGTCGTGGCCGCCTCGTCCTCGTCCATCTGTCGCAAGTCAGCGCGAGCCCAGTGAGACGCGTAGATGCGTCCCGGTCGACTGATGGAAGAATCGGCGCGCCTCAGTTAGCTGGCAAAGTACCTTGACCGGCTACGTTATGGTGCCGTCTTTTGCCATTAAGAGCCGTCAAGGAGACGAAAGCGCCGGCAAGCGTCGCAACAAATCGTGGTCGAATGGTCAAGTCAAGCACTGCAGCGCTGCAGCTGGAGACGCGGTTTCGGCGAACACGCGTTAAGTCGGTGCATGCGTGGGCCGACGTGGGTTTGCCATTGTCAGGCGTGGCCAATCAAAAGGCCAACCCAGCAGTGAACCCCTACCGCCTGCCGGTGGAAGAGCGCCGGCGAATGGCAAGAAAATCCCGGTGGCGCCCGGCAGAAACCTTCATCAACACTACCGTCACTTGGCCAACAACGACCATCCTCACACTATGCAATGATAGGCGCAAGACACTCGAGAGCCGCTGGCTCATGCCGGCCTCTTGCTTGCCTAATCGGCAGGTCCAGCCTGACACCTCTTGTGTCGGCTCGCCTGGCGAGTCTCTCCGCGATCCACAGGGGTCTGCGAAGGTCGGAAAATGCCCAGTCCGGAGACGATCGTTTCCGGAACGCCTTCGCCGGTGCTCGCGGGCGGGGCGCGCGCGATGACGGTCGAACGACGAGAGCTCTCGATGGTGCCGGATCGTTCCGCCAGCAGCAAAAGCTGAGAAAGAAGCTGGATCGCAAGGCGAGCGAAGACGATGAAGACGACGGAGGCAAGCAGACCAGGCGCAAACGCTTCGTCGATCCCGAATCGTCTTTTGGGAAGAGAAGCATGGTATACCAGCTCAAGCACGGATCTCTCAAGGACAAGGCTGCATCTCTGGACTTGCAAGAGCCCGTGCGACCCGCGCAGCACCGGTCCGCGGACGACGCCTGGCAACCACGCGGAGCGAATCAGGAAACTCGGCCGTACACGCGTCGAACTGACGATCGCCGATTCACCTCGAACCAATCCTCGCGTCAGAGATATGATGACCACTCGAGTGGTCGCCCATCACTGCGTCGGACAGATGACCGGCAATCGAGTGGCCGCTCGTTCCAGGGTCGGACATATGATCGCAAACCTAGCAGCGATCCGTTCTCGCGCCAGCCGAACAACCGCGAGCCACGCAGTGGCAGCGACGAGGGCGCACCAGAAATGCAAGAGTTTAGGAGTCCGAGGAAGATGATGCCCATGACCATCAAGTACACCACCGCAGCGTCCCAATTCCTCTACGGGAAGTCCGTCGTCAAGGCCGCGCTGGAGCAAGGGAGACGGAAGCTCTACCAGCTATACATCTACGGCGGCGAAAATCGCAGGGACTCAAGGGACAATGATGTCATGGTAAGGCTGGCCGAACGAAACCAAGTGCCAGTCAAAATCGTCCCCAACGATGAGCAACGCATCATGGACAAGATGAGCATGGGCCGGCCGCACAATGGCTTTGTGTTGGAAGCATCACCCTTGCCCCAGCTGCCCGTTACGTCTCTGGGCAGCTTGGAGGAGTCGCCGACAAGACTGGGATTCCAAGTTCGGTTGGGCCACCAGACCAAGGAGGAGGAGGCCATCAACGGCCTGGAGACGTTTGTACCCAGATCCAACGACGTCACCCCAAAGCCCTTTGTCTTGCTGCTCAACGAGATTCTCGACCCAGGCAATCTGGGGGCCTTGCTTCGAACGGCAAGCTATCTCGGCGTTGATGCCGTCGGCATCACCGACCGCGGTTCTTCCACCCTAACCCCGGTGGTTCTCAAGTCTGCTGCCGGCGCAGCGGAAGAGATTACCATCTTCACCGTCGACTCCCCTGTTGAGTTTCTCGAAGAGTCGAAGAAGGCTGGTTGGAAGACGTATGCAGCTGTTGCGCCGCCAGAAAGAAAGCTGGTGAAGAAGCACGGGGACAAGTTCATCTCCACAGAAGCCATCGAGGAGGACAGTCCGCTGGAGCGAGACGCATGCATCCTCGTGCTCGGCAACGAGGGTTATGGCCTGTCCAAGGATATCAAGGTGGCTGCCGACTACGAGCTGTCGGTGCCGCGCTTCGTCCAGGGCAGCAGCGTTGACAGCCTGAACGTCAGCGTGGCTGCTGGTTTGCTGTGCCATGCATTCGTCAAGAGCTCCATGTCGGACAGGACTGGGGCCACGGCCAAGAAGGAGACTGTTGGTACTCCGAAACGAAGTGCTGTGCCAGAGGGCGAGAGCATGTTTTGAATGACCTGCTCCGATCATCACTCACAAGCTGTATAACATGTACAATAACTGACATGTACAATAAACAAGAAAGCATGCAAGATTAGTTTTACAGGATGAACAAAGTCGATTTGGCGATCCGCGTTCAAGACATCTCAGGGTGCAATCCGAATGAGGCGCACATGGCGGACCCGTTCTGCGGCCCGCTGCAGTGTGCTGTGGGCCCTGCCACACTGCTTCTAGAAGGCGGCTGGTCGAGGCGCTGGAATGCACCCGACGTCATCCAATTGTTCCTGAGCCGCTCCCGCCGTTGCGATACCCTACAGGACATTCCAACGGCCACGATATGGCAATGCACTACAACACCGCGCATACATTCAATTTCGAGCTCACGAAGAGGTGCCAACATACTCTCCGAACTAGGTCTTGATGGATACGATGTCTATGCTGGTTGTCAAATGTGGGCTGCCAGCATCAGGGTTGGCAAGTGACATCCCCAGCCACCGATTTGTCTGCAAATTAAATGATGGTGACCTCCATTACCTCGACTCGCTCTTTGCGAAACTGCACGCTTGCGCTCAAGTCTTGCTACCGAGGACCATCATCGCCTGCAGCTTGCCGTAACCCGTAGCCAGCTTTCGCAATGGCGCCGCTGTCCCCCTCCATGGTCTGCCTGCTCCCAGCTTCGCTGCTGGCGCTCGTGTCCCAAGCCACGGCCAACCAACCTCCGCCCACAGCCATCAAGAAGCTCTCGCCCGATTCGAGCGAAAAGCTTCTCCCCCAACACCTCGCCTTTGCTCCGCTGCCCGGCTTCCTCGACGAGCAAGATGACGGCTTCAGCGCCACGGCGCGCTTCTACCGCCCTGCCTTTGCCCGCCACTTCGATGACAGCGAGGACGGCACGCTGCGGCGGGCGGCCGCGGCGCTGGCTCTGCTTCGCAAGCGGTCCTCATGCCCCGCGGGGATGAACAGCTGCGCGGATCAGGGGTCTCCGAACAAATGCTGCCAGCAGGGAACGTACTGCACCGACGTGCCGGACACGATGGTCGGGCATGTGGCGTGCTGTCCGCAGGGGACCAAGTGCGGCGGCGGAGTCGGCAGCTGTCCGGCTGATGCCGTGAGCTGTCCATCGGAGCTCGGCGGCGGGTGCTGCATCCCAGGTTATGTTTGCCAGGGCGTTGGATGTAAGTCGAGGATCCAGCTTGATTAACAAGTCAACAAGATGCACGATTCGGGTGCTAACAAGATGCAGGTGTTCCAAGCGCTTCGGCGACGCCTACGACGAAGACGATACAGAGCACCACGCAAGACACGATAACCTCGACCAAGACAACCGTCGTTGAAGGCAACCCATCCACCGTCATAGTCACCTTGACAGTCACGCACACCTCGTCACCTCAACCCACGACACAGACCGAGACAATGATCGTCACGCCCACCGGCACAGACTCTGCCACAGGCAATCCACCCTGGCGGCCAACTGGCTCCTCGGAAGGGACATGGACACCAACCTCGAGCAGCGAGTCGAGCAGCGAGTCGAGTTCACAGTCGGGCTGTCCTACCGGCTTTTACGGCTGTCTGGCTACCCACGGCGGCGGCTGCTGCCGCACCGACCGCGACTGCCAGACGCACTCGTGTCCGCCACAGGCGTCAACCACAATCGTCTCCAACGGCGCCACCATTGTCGTGCCCGCCACGGATGTGCCCAAGACGACGGCGACAGCTACGTGCGCGAGCGGCTGGTTCATGTGCGGCTCTGCGGCGGGCCCGG
Organism: Tolypocladium ovalisporum; assembly: GCA_024340015.1. Classification (NCBI taxonomy): domain Eukaryota; kingdom Fungi; phylum Ascomycota; class Sordariomycetes; order Hypocreales; family Ophiocordycipitaceae; genus Tolypocladium; species Tolypocladium ovalisporum. The sequence continues at coordinate 427,762 of JALHBZ010000178.1, read as the reverse complement.
TGGCGGGATGCTGCCCGAGCGGGTACGACTGCGGCACGGCGAGCTGCTTTTCGATGCAGGCGAGCCAGACGGGGAGCGTGCAGAAGCAGGCTCCCGCGAAGGGGTCCGCCGATGGGCGAATCTGTGTTGGTCGCGTCTTGTTGGGCGGTGTTGTTGGGGCGTGTCTGCTTGTTCTCGCAGCAGGAGGATGAGCTTACGAGATGATATCATGATTCAGGAAAGGCAATGGGTTTGAGCATGGCGTTTAGGCTGTTGTGTGTATGGAATTTGATACAGAGATTCGGGCGAGTCAAGCTGCGCAGAGACGAAAGGCCTGTGTTGAGTGACAATTGCAATTTGTGCGTCGTGGAACCTGGCGACGATACAACGAATTGAATTCCTGAAAGACATACGTCCGTACAAGCAGTCTCAATCGCGCGATGGGCAATTAGTTGCGACATTGAACAATTTCTTGAAGCTGCAGAGACGTTGGAATTGATCCGACTCGCCAGCCCTTCGACTAACATGCATCACGGCCAGAGCCTCGGAACCCCGAAGACTCGGCAGCAAACCCGACCCTCCCTATTGATGTCTGCAGGTCGCTGGTCAGAGCCCGATTGAGCTTCCCTTCCGTGTGACTCCATCATTTGACTCTCAGTAATACTGGCAGGTCTGCTCTGCAGCCAAGACCAAACGCCCCTGCTCATCCTGGGTACCGTGCAGGGCGCGACCAACAACATCCAACAAACCCCTGCCCGCCTGCTGTGCAACGAGCATCACCGGCAGGAACGCAGAGAATCATGCCTCACACTGGGAAAATGCCAAGCCAGAAGTTCGGCCGTTCTTTTCGTCCGCGAAATGGGCCTGGGCCGGGCCCTTGCATGCTCTGCGCCT
>JALHBZ010000178.1:296956-426652 GCA_024340015.1 Tolypocladium ovalisporum | reverse complement strand
GGGGGGGTAGTCACGAACCTGCCCTGACCAAGAAGGAGCCGAGCCGCCTTGGCCATTCTGTATTTCTTCCTCGCCCCGACTCCATGACTTTTGCTTCTCTTTATTCCGTAGAGCACTTCATCTTGTTTCCGCGAGCATCCCAGGCATCCATCCCATTCACATCTTCATCTTCTTGGAGTCATATTACTTTGCTCTCATCAATCATCGAACTTGGCCCTCGCACCACATCAAGTTACCGCAGCTCACCATGAAGCACTCGGCACTCCTGGCCGTCTCGGCCACCCTGTTCTTGCGCGGCTCAGCATCTCATGTCCTTGTCCGCGCCGACAACAGCAAGGGAGGCGACGTAGTTGACGAGGGCAAGGCCAAGGTCTGCTACCCTGCCATCAAGAGTGGCGTTGTCGCGCCGTGCGTGGAGATTGCGGCCATCGAGTTGGCCTGCCTGCCCAACGGCACCGAAGCCATTGACTACGCGGCCCACGCCCAGTGCATGTGCAACGGCAGCTACTTTGTCGACTGGCGCGCCTGCCAGAACTGCCTGCTCCTCCACGGCCTCCGCAGCGAGCGCGACAACTTCTACTGGGACAAAGTCCTGTCAGTCGCCTCCAACGCCTTCTGCAGCGGCACGCCCACCGCCGAGTTCCAGTCCATCTTTGCGTCGGTCCAAGGCAATACCAAGGATGCACCCTTTGCAACGAACGGCGGCACCAACAGCTCGGACAGCTTCCCCGACAAGACGGACGTCAGCCTCTATTACACTGTCAAGGGAACGCAAGGCCCTGGGGCCATCACTGGTGCTGCAGCGAAGGCCACGAGGCAGCAGCAGACTAGCGCTGCTACCAGCTCGGCGGTGGCATCCTCTGGAGCCAAGAGTGGCGCAAGTACGGTCTTGACTTCGATGGACACAGTAGCAACGACGACTGCTACTACCACCCGTACTTCCGCTGGCGCCGCTCCGACGGACGTCGCAGGGCGGGGATTGGCGATGGCCGTTGCAGGGGCTGCTTTGATGGCAGCGTTGTAACTGGCGTGAGGCACGAGGATGGAAAAACGAGGTTCACGGCGGCATGCATTATGCGTAATGGTAGCAGCATGGATAGGACCTAATTACGATTAACAAATGGCCCAAGTAGTGCTTTTATTGTCCAACTTCTGCGTGTCCCGGTGCGTGGCAATGATGGGTGATAGAGTCTCTCAATGAATAACTTTTTCTTTTGCCCTCGACTGGATGTAATCATCCAAGTGTCTTCGACCTGAGAGCGAGCCGCATCTCGTCATCGTCATTGAAATCACAAAGCCTCGCCCTCTCACTCCAACCCTTGCATCAGTTACTCGGGCATGTGCTTGAACGGCTTAGCCAGGTGCTCCTGGCAGAACGGCAGCTTGCCGACGGTCCAGATCTCCGTGTCCTACGACATGTTAGGCCACGGATGTGGAACATGAGCATTCAGAAGAGAGTCACTCACAGGCTTGAGGTTCTTCTTGAGCTCCGTGTCAAGGGTGCCGGCCTTGAGGGCGATGATCTCCGGTGCGGCGTCCGGGTCATGGGCGATGGGAGAGCCGCACTCGGAGCAGAAGAGGCGGTGAACGTCCTTGCCCGAGGAGCCCTTGCCGGTCCACTTCTTGACCGGGCCTTTGATGGTGAGCTTGTCCTTGGGGACGACGGCGACGAGCGCTGCAACGGAGTGAGCTTGAGGCTCGAGGAGAGGAGCGGAGAGGGAGGGGTAGAGGTACAGTAGGTCGAGCCGGACTGGCGCTGGCAGTCGTCGCAGTGGTCGTAGCCGGTGATGAGGGGGCTCTCGACGTCGACCGAGTAGGTGACGGCCTTGCAAAGGCAGTGTCCGGTGAGAGGCATGGTGATGATTTGGTATTCAAAATTGTCTCGATGAGAGGGATGCTGTGATTGTCGTTGCGAGTTTGTTGCTGGCGGGGAAGCGAACAAAGTGGAGGGAAGCTCTGGTGGGGCTGGCGAGACTTTATGACGTGGGACGCGGAATGTGAGCTCGCAAAGACGACTCCGGCCTTTGTCATAGATGCATCAATTGTTCGCTCCGACGGTGAATCCCCTCTGGACCGAAACATGGCGCAGGAGTTGCTATTTGTCATGACGTCGACACGGACGTACGGTCTATACGAATAAGACGGGGCGATGTGCGATCGACCTGGTCTCCGTCAACGGCTTGCCGAAAGGTTACCCAGCGGGGCCGCTCGTGGCGCCTCGTTTCCGAGAGATTTGGAATTAAAGGGCAGCCAATTGCAGCGCCCCGTTGCATCTCACCCTTGTCGGCACAGGGTCGTGATCCTGCAGCCCCTCAGGCGCTGTTCTAGAATGCCCGCGAAACGCCAATATGCAAGTCCAAAGTCGTCGGATCTCCGCGGGTATTTCGTGCCTGCCGGGACGGTCTATTCAAATGTCGCAGCTGGTCGTGGCATAAACGCCTCCACTTCCGCTGCATCCTCATATTCCGCCAGTAAAATGCCTCTCATACATTCAGTGGGTATTGGTCATCGCAAGGTCAGCACTGCTGCCATCATCCAAGCAAGGCCGACGTGCCCGAGGAGCTCGACAACTCTGAGAAGCAGAGTGCTGCCCATGAAGACGCGATTGGCTACAAAGAGCCGGAGCACAACCGCTCGGTATGACGCCAACAAGCCCCTGTCACTTTGCGCCATAACGTAGGCATCCATGGAGGAAATGCGAAAGTCGCGGATGTCGACAGCTGACGTAGTGACCTTCTGGCGCTCGGCCGAGGTCAGTACCTGCGGGATCTTCTCCGGACGTCGGCGGAGGCTCTGTATCAACCTGAAACAGACAAAGTCTGTGAAGCTGGAGGCGTGCAACGGTGACGAGCCCTGCTTCAGGAATACGTCGGGGAGGACGTGTGGCTTGTCGACCCATATTGTCCCATTCTCCGTCAGCTCGCTGAAGATGCCCTCGAAATCGTGCGCATAGTGAACAAATCGTGAGTAGAAGACTGGCGTTAGCACTCTAAACTCCATCGCCTCAAACGTCTTGGGCCGCTCGCTGGCTGACGGCGATGTGTAGACCTCATCGGCAACATCTTGGACGCCACTGGGAATGTATCTGACAGAAAGTGGCCGCTGAGACTGCTCCACGAGAAAACGTAGATACTTGCGAAACACAATCTCCAGGTCCTTTTCGATGCCGTCCGCATGTCTGCCCAAGCTCTGCTTCAGGGGTTCTGGTCGATACCAGACGTGCAGTTTGCGTTTGAAGAACAGAGCGGCAGCCTCCCTGACTATCCTCGGGAAGGTGACAAATCCGACCCAGGACCAGCTCATTAGGAACCTCATCTTCTGTAGCCGGCTCATCGTCAAAGGGTCGACAGCCTCACCTTCAGAGAAAAGCCGAGCGACAAGCTTCGGATGTCCTTTCGACGACCTCAGATTGATAGTGACGTCAACACCACGAAACCCTTCCATATTGGCACCAAGTGGATCGCTCGCCAGTAGAGAGTAGGATCCCTTGCGGGAGTTGAATGGTGAGACATGAAAGTCTTTTGGCCAGGCACCCTTCACCTGCGCCGGGGGTGTGTTTGAAGAAGCCGGATCGCCGTTGAGAACCTGTTGGGCTCCTTCTTCAGAGTCTCTTAGCACGAGATAAGGCCGTCTTTCGCCAAATGTGTTGTTCACCTCCAGCACAATAGCAGACAGCACCTTTTCCGAAGAGTAGAGGTACCACAATGAGACGGGGTTGAAGTGATACCCCAAGAACCTGGCAGCCGTGACCAAGTAAGCGTGAGGATAGTCAGTAGGATTTACATCCTATAGCAGTAAGCATTCACACACACAAAAAGAATAAGAGACAACGCACCTGGGACTTGAGGTAGTTGTCGAGCTTGCCGCGCAGCCCGAGATCGTTGTGGCCTCTCTGTAGATAGTCCAATGCGCTGACATCATACCAGCATCTGGTAATCGAACCTGAGAGCGGCCAAGAGGCAGATTGCTTCGGTCCATCTATTGACACAAGACCATTGACGTTTCCTTGATACCCCACGGGAGCGCCTACTGCCAAGTAAGAGTATGTAAAGGAGTGCTTCTGCGGGAAGACTCGTGTATGTGACGTCCGGCAGGGAATCATGTATGGCCGACCGAGACCCTTCCAAGGCACAACATCTTTGGAGATGAGGGCTGACCGTATGAGGCTGAAGACGAGCCAGCTGACCAGCGCAACAAGTACAGAGCGTACTGCTGTTTGCACGGTGGTCGAATTGCGTATCCAAGAAGTGAGAAGGGCGCTATCTCTAAACGAAAAGGCTAGAGTGAGAAGCAGGTCCAGCCAGCTCCCCAGAAATGGAAAGTAGGTGAATGCGACACAGAGGATCAAGACTGAGAGCGCATGGCCATGTCTGAGTCGGTCCGCCAAGTCGCTGGCGAGGACCAAGGGTAGCCACGGCGAATCTTCCGACAGCTCGTCCATGGCCCCCGAGGGGAGACACTGCGAGGGAAGTTGAGGAGGGAGAACGAGAGTGGGGGGGAATACAGCTTGTTCAACAGTCCGTGTAACGAGTTCTACGGCTGTGCCATCAAGGTGCTTGTGCCAGTGATGGTACTCGCGATATCGCGACGTATCACCTTAGTCATCGGGTTAGCATGCCGTCATTGACGGTAGATCCAGGCCTCGTCGCGCCATTGGCTCATCAGCCCAGGAGTGGAGGGGACGTTTCCCCTAATCGTCTAGCACATTCTACAACTGCAGACACTGTGGCTCCGAGTCAGCTCTGCGTGGCACAGCCGTAAACCCCACGAAGGCTTTTATGTCCGTCCCGCCGGTTGACTCAGTTCCCACCACATGCCACCATCCTCCCCGTACATATTGTCTCCACTGAACGGGTCGAAAACACTTCTACCACAACATCGCATCTAGAAACTGAAAGGCACCAGCCATCCAAATCGACATCCGACAGGCTGTCCGCTGCAGCACTACCCCGCCACGACCATCCACCATGTCGGCTGAGGGCTGGGATACCGTCACCAAGATCGGCAGCAAGGTCCGCGGGCCTGGCGGCTCTGAGCGCGAGACTGTCGTCCGAGGCAAGGCTGCTCTCAACGCTGCCCAGCGAAGCGGTGGCATCATTGGCACGGAGAAGAAGTACGCCTCGGCGAATGCGGTACGTCACGAGCCTTGCCCTGCGAACCAATCTGTCGTCTCCAGACCAACGACGTGCGATTCTTTGGCACAGCGAGTGAGTGGATGCTAACATATTCACCCCAGGCCGGCAGCGGAGGCGGCGAGGGTCAGCGCCTGACCAAGGTCGATCGCTCCGACGACATCATCAAGCCCAACACAATCGGCAAGCAGGTCGGCGACGCCATCTCCGCTGCGCGCCAGAAGATGGAGCCCAAGATGACCCAGAAGGATCTCGCCACACGATGCAACACCACCCAGTCCGTTGTCGCCGACTTTGAGCGCGGCTCCGCTACACCGGACCAAAAGGTGCTCGCCTCGATGGAGCGTGTCCTCAACGTCAAGCTGCGTGGCAACGACATCGGCGCCCCGCGATTCGCCAAGAAGTAAGGAGCACGTTGTGTGAGCTGCTCAGGCTCATGAAATTGCATGACGAGAGAAAACACATCACCGCCAACCCGAGCTGAGACGAAGGCCAGGTGAGGTGGTGATGAGCGACATATTTTGGACGTGTAAAACGGATGCCCGCAATGGGAGATCAAAAGTTGGAGGAGGGGGAGCCAATAGACGGAGTTTCGAAGCTGCCAAATTTGGCAAAGGAAATGAATGCTTCTCTGTGGCATGTTCCCAGGTTCGACGAGTTTTCCCATGTGCGTGAAGCAGCGTGTCCGTCGTTGCTGTACTGTGGGGTTGTGTTCAACACGATTTCCGAACAGCTGTATTTCACGACTTGAGCATGCTATTCCAAACCGCCAGCTGAGCCACCCATCTCTCGAGTTTCGTCAGCTGCAATTCCTATTCTTCCACACAAAAAAACATACATTCCGACTAATGTGATGCCATTCACTTGACCCTTTCGTCTTGGCTCTCCTTATTCCTCACCTAACTCAGAACCTTTAAGATCTACCACGTGCGTACTGTTCTCGTCCTCTTCTTGAGCGGCTTGTCTCCGACCGTTTCCCATGGGATCCCCTGGTCCGGTCGAGGGTGATGAGACCTCCACGACGGTTGCCGACAAATCCCACAGCTCCATCATGAACCGCCGACGAGCAGCAAAGATGCCAAGCAGCTTTTCTTCGAACCTCGGCAACCGCAACTCACCAACATCTTGTCGAGTCTCCCGCGGTGGCGTTCCTTGGGAGTGGGAGGTGCCCAGTGCCACCGGCGGCCGCTCGGTCAAGTCGATTGTGGGGTGGCTTGAATTTCCGAAAGATAATACCCCAATATCATCACAGAGCGTCTGGAGCCAGGGGAGTCAGGAGTCCTCGATGACCACGGCGATGACGATTCGAGAGCCTCCATCACCACAACATGCCATCCCACACGCTCCGGGAGTCGAGGACCATTCGCTGGCGTTTCTCAACTATACGAAGTTCTTCACCGAGCGCCCTATTGGAAGGTGCCTAGATGGGGTGACGGAGGATTTGTGCAAGATTCCTCTCCAAGACATTTTCGATGATGCCGGTAAGTGCCGTGCTTCCGAGCAGACGCGCGTCAATCTGCTCAGCCCTACCAACGATGTCGAAGAAGCGTCTTGCCCTACCATGCAGAGTATCGAGGCCAAAGTAGCGGAGTCTGAAGCCGCTTTGAAGAGAGTTGCTGACACCCTTGGCGTCTCGCAAGAAACGACTGATGAATCTCAAGGCTGCCAGGAGGCCACTGCCGCGTTCTATGAGCATGCGCCAACATTTCCTGGAGACGGAGGTCCTCAACTTGTCCAAAGAAGGGCACAGGACGTAAACCACTTTTGGAGCAACGTACGGAAAGCAATGCACATATCAGATGAGGACCTCGACTGCCAGTCTGCAGCAAGCCACTTTGACCAACGGCCAGCGGCTCTACAGGAAGTGATTGTACCGAAGATGGTCTGGGGCACAGAGCTTCCAGTTCTGCCAGGCACGCCAAACGCACAACGGGGTACGTCTTGAAGACAATTTCACACCCTGCAAGACTCCGTCTTGGAACTAGACGACTTCTTGAGGAAGAAGAGGCTTGGCCTCCAATACTGCAGCAGCTCACAGCAAGGACATTGCACGGGGAGCAAGACCACTCGGAGCTTGCGGTGCCTGTAAATCTTGTATCGCGAAATGGTACTAGTGGTTCCAAGTCACGAACAAGCACTGTTGGTGCGCTGATGGATTTCTTGGCTGGACCAGAGGATGGGTACTATTTCTTGCTCCCCGTTTGGGGTGGGGTGTCAGATCAAGGGGCATTAGGTCGAGCCTGAACGAAACGTCATGCGTCGATGCCTCACTTAGTTTGTTCATCCAGGGGAGCATCGGAGTGTGACCAGTAAAGTCATCCTTTGTGTCATGCGCCTATCATTATGCTCGTATAAAGACCCTGCCAATTACTTCATGAGGCCACCTTGGGGCTGTACTTTGTCGCGGCCGTGTCAAACAAGGCGCTCTTCTCCTGGAGGTCAACCAGCAATTGGTGGTTGGGGTTTACTTTTGCGAGTGACCTGCAAACAGTCAGCAATGGGTCATTCGAGTAGAGAGAGCGGTACTTACTGGGTGAGCTCCGTGGAGTCGCTCCCCGAAAGGACTGTCAGGACCAAGGTGTTGGCGATGGCCTCGGCGTAATTAGGCTCCTTTTTCAACGCCAGCTCCAGGGCGGCTTGTGCCTCCTCAATGCGGCCTAGGTGCAGCTCGCAGACAGCTTGCGAGACCAAGCTCCGTATCGACGCCGTGGAGGGTGCTTGCGCGAGCTCCTCGTACACGTAAAATGCTTGCTGGTACTTGTCACCGCCCTGTGAAGTATCAGTATGGGCTGCTCCCGAGGCTTTGCGGGCTGCTCACCACTCTGAGTCCGACCCAGGACTCTGCCAAGTTGACGAGCAGGCTGTCCTGCGCCCACCTCCGCGCCGCGGCGACTTCCTTGACGGCGAGGTCGGTTCGGTTCTGTTGCAGCTGAATCTGCACGATGAGGGCCACGGCCTCCACTATTGCCTTGTGTCAGTCTAGCATACAACGCAATCACGCGGCCTCACACTCACAGCTCCCTTGGTGCTGGGACAGCAACGCCAGTGCCTCGTCCGACTTGCCAGCACCTTGCAGGACTGTTCCACCAAGAACTTGAACGGTAACGTTATCGGCGGACGACGAAGCAAGCTTCTCGATTGTCTTCAGCGCGACATCGGTGTTTCCCAAGGTATACTCGGCGAAAGCGCCGATGGCCTCCAGTTCGAGTTCTGTCTCGCCTCTCACTTCGGCAGCGACATCGTCAGCTTGGCCCAGGGCGACGCGAGCTCGCAGCTGCAGGATGCGCGCGGGCAGGGCGTTCTCGGGCGAAAATGACGAGGTTTCAAAGTCGATGACCTCCTGATACTGGCCCTGGTGAAAGTAGTTGTGGATGTTGATCAATTCGCCTTCTGCAGAGTAGGGATCCATGGTGGGCGGCGGTTGCGACTGTGAAGCGTCGTGTCGTGTCGTCTCCTAGATTCCTGAGAGCAACGGGGACAGACATGCAAGTTGGCGTTGCCAGCCCACGGTGGGGTCTCCTTACAGGGGTCGAGCTCTTCATGCACATCATATGCGTGCATAAAACTTCCCATTTGGGGCAGGCGGTGACGACGTGCTACCTAAATTATACGGCGGAGCTCCTTTGCGGCAGCCCTGGATTTGAGGCAGCACTGGAACGGCGGCGGACCCACACGTGCCGTATCTTCCAATCAGAAATGGCGGCTACCCTAGTTTCCCACAAAGCGAGAAATCACCAAAACCTCCCAAATTTCGCTCTCACCTAGGAACTTTGCATCGCCAAACACAAAGTCACGACACCTCACAACGTCGTCAAGATGGTACGTCTCTGTCGCATTTCCCATGCTGATCCAAGCCCTCGACGAAACGACCACTGTATTCTACGAAGCACGCGAGCGGTCGCCAGCGCACGATGACAGTCTTGGGAGGAACGAACTATTTGCGTGGCGCGGGGCTGCGAACGGCCTGGCATTTCACGAGCACGACGTCGCATCTCCAGGAGGGCATTGCTGGCATATCTACGTTGGCATTGCCCGTGTAGGACCGCCAAAGACTGTCTCGCGCGAACCGACGACCGCTCGCGACTTTGACGAATACTCCATGGCGCCGCGCAATCTTGCAAGCAGGGGACTGACTTGTTGGAACAGGTCAACATCCCCAAGACCCGAAACACCTACTGCAAGGGCAAGGAGTGCCGCAAGCACACCCAGCACAAGGTCACCCAGTACAAGGCTGGCAAGGCCTCCCTGTTCGCCCAGGGTAAGCGACGATACGACCGAAAGCAGGCCGGTTACGGTGGTCAGACCAAGCCCGTCTTCCACAAGAAGGCCAAGACCACCAAGAAGGTCGTGTTGAGATTGGAGTGCGTCAAGTGCAAGGCCAAGTCCCAGCTGGCGCTGAAGCGATGCAAGCACTTTGAGCTGGGGTACGTGCAACATGACAGTCGACGACACGGGCGACGTGCGCTAACAAGGATTTCAGTGGTGACAAGAAGACGAAGGGTGCTGCTCTGGTGTTCTAAGTGCATTGTTTGTTGGGGTCACTCCATTTATCGTGCTTCTCCTTGCGGCTTATGGGCATCATGGACACTGGCGAAGAGGGTACACGTCCTCAATGGGAGGATGGTTCATAGGGAATCAATAAAACGGATCTCTGTGTCATCTCTAGGGCGAGCTCATGCGCAACGACAGCGACGAAGTCCTAATTCGAATGATGTCAAGACGGTTCGGCTATCCAGTGAGCGACGATGTTTGTTTCGCAGGCGGCCGCAGGCAGTAACATCGACCGCCTGACTTCCGCGCGCTCGAAGGAGAGGGGGAAAAGACGACGACTCCATGAACATGGCCTCTCTGGCGACCGGGGATTGGTTTGAGCGGATATCCTAGCACGGGTTGTAAGAGTTGCCTCGTAAAGATGGGTGAAGCCGTCTAACGCCGTTTGGTGCCATCTAATGCCATCTAATGCCGTCAATGCTGTCTATTGAATCGCCCAGTACAGTGTCTATGCGTCTAGAAACCCTCGCCCATCATAATGGTCCTGCCACCTCCATACCACAGGGGTCCATTTCGAGCGTCCAGGCCCCTTTCTTGCCCGACGACCCATTCCCCGACAAAGTCAGCGTCAGAGTTGTCCCAGACCTCCTGTTCCAGCCACTTGTTGATGTCGTCAATGGCCTTGATCCAGCGCTCACGCTTCTCCGGCGTGTCGTGGTCCGCGTCGTCCAGGTATCGGCCCAGCGTGATGTGCGCGCTGGGAACCTGGTAACGAGAGCCGACCTCGAGCCCGCCGTCGCGGACTTGATCAAAGACATCGCGCCGCAGGTGGTGATATGTGTAGGCATCGCCCTGCACGATACCTTCTTGCGGGTCCGGGCCCGAGGGAGACGGGGACAGCGGGGCTTCGCCGGCGGCCGGGAGGAAAGACAGGGCAAAGGCGGAAAGGTCATACGAGATGGTGGGCTTGACAAGCCGCGAGCGGTGGGAGTGGGTGTGAGAAGTGATGGAGGCAATCGCTGGGCGTAGGGTGGTTACGAGAGACGCAATCTCGTTGGGGGTCTTGGAGAAGGCGACCTCTAATGCCGTCATGTGCATGTTGTACGTTGGCATCAACCACACGCCTGCCGTCCGCTGGTCAGTTCCCCTGTGTCACTGCATATGAGGCGTACGACTCACCTGGCGCCGCGGCCTTGAGCATGTCCTGCACCTTGGCTGCCAAGCGAATGACGTGGATCGGAGGCCGCGCCCAAATCACCAGGCAGTTTCGCGAATCGCGAAAACCGGGCTCGATGTCTGGTCGTTCGAGCCTCAGCAGGTGCTGATCAATAAGGAGGCCGGCAAAGTCAGAGGCCAAGAACTTGGCTTTCTGCTGGGCGTTGCGCTTGGTGCGATGCACGTCGTAGAGCTTCTGTATCCCTGCCTAGGCCAGGGAGTCAGCTCGAGAAGTGCAAGGGTCCCCCTTTGATGAGTCTTCTCACATGGTTGTCATTGCAGGCGCTAATCAAGGCCTTGTAAGGGTTCTCGCCAGGCTTGATGACGAGACCGGAGAGGTCCTCAAGCTTGTTCACGGCCGAGACAGAAGCGTGCCTGACGGTCATTGCGGTATTGCAGTCTTTCGCCTGTTCGGAAAGCAAAGTTATTAGACGAGTAGGAGCTTGCAACGAGCGCAAGGCCCCTCTTGCGAGGATATTTATCCAAGGGCATACAGCTGGCGCCCTTCTTTGGACATGCATGCGATGACTAAGCTCGTTGACGGGACTAAAACGTCGTTGTTTTGGTTGACGAGATTCACTTATACGAGCGAGAGTGAAGGCCAAGCCAAGAGACGGAGGCGTTGAGAAGTAAATGTAAGGCCGAGGTGAGGTGTCGGATGGCGTCGTGTGGGTGAGGATTGTGGCTGTCTTGATAGCAATCCTCATGCTACCTTGCCTACCTTCAATCACAACCACATGAATCGGGCAAGTGCATAAGTTATATTGAAAATTTAGGCCGCTTTCTCTAGGTACAATCACAGCTTCTCTAATCGAGTTGCCTTGGGTATCCTCACGTCGATGCTCGGCTCCGCAACGCCTTCCGACTCAAACTCAACGAGCTGACAGTCCTCATTGGCCACGCCGCTCATCCACTGCGACACGACAAAGTCGAGCGTCGTGCCGGCCTCACCAAGGGCGACCATGGGAGCGTGCCAGGTCCCCGCGCCGTAAGTCACCGCCTGCGCGCCGTTCGCGACAAAGGCCCGGAGGCGGCGCAGATCCGGCAGGCCCCTCCCGGGTAGGTCGTGCCCCCGCGGCGTCGGGAGGTCCGCATCGACGGCGCCGGGCGGGAGGCTGGGCGCCACGATGACGAGGTACGTCGAGGCCGACGAGGCGAGCGGCGAAAACGTCTGCGTGGTGAAGGGGTGGCGCTCAAGGACGCGCACGGTGAAGCTGTCGTGCGACGCGTCTGCGGGGGCGAGCTCGCGCGCGGCGCAGACGAAGACGCTCGTCACGGCGTCGGCGTCGCCGCTGGGCGCCTGGCTGTAGAGATTGCGCGGCCGGCTCGCGGCGCGGTACTGGATCGCGGATCCTTGGTTCGCGGACACGGCGTTGGCAGGGAGGCTGGATGCCGGCGAGGCAAAGGCGGAAGGGTGGACGTCCGGGCGGGGATTGGCGATGACGGCGCCAAAGGGGGCGAAGGCGTCAGCGGAGAGGGCCTGCGCGGTGACTTGGATCCTGCGCTCGCCGAGCCTGATGGTGAGGGCCATGGTGCGTGATGCTGCGACGTTGAGGGAAGTGAGGTCTCGAGGGACGAACGTGGCCAGTTTATCCGTCGGCCACGCGTTTGTCGTATGCTCCTCTGCTTGCGATTGACTGGCAAGGACATGAACGTCCAGACTGCTGACCCAATACCGAGCGCCCAGAAGAAGAGGAGGAACGAAAGGGAAGCAAGTGCATGTCGTGTTCATGTATCGACATGACGGTGCTGCAGATGGCCGACGTTGGTGAGTCGCTGCAGGACGGAGCCGGATTCCGGCGGGCAGCCCAGGCCCCTGCGCCGGTCCCGAACCCCTCCGGCGGGACCCTCCGCGTCCTTGCCCAAATCCACACCTCTGCAATCCACCCGACCGCCGGGCACGGCAAGGCGAGTTCGCAATCGCAATGGCTGGTCACACAATCTATGCTAGCAGCAGCAGTCGTCGGGCCGTGCTCCGATGGCTGGCTGCTCGTGGGTGGGCTCCATCGCGCCAAACGGTGCTGGGGGAGAGAGGCGTGCGTGCGCATTGGACTCGGCAGTGCGGCACCGACTCGGCGTTCCGCTATCGCTGCCAAGTCCGTCTCTACGGTGTTACAAGTTGCCATCCTGCAGGCCCTTTCTCGCCTCGATCGAGCTGAAAGCTCACTTGTGTTTTGATCCCGCGTGAACAGTTCGTTGCGTCCGTGATGGATGACTTCGACTCCTGCTCCTCTTTGGTCGTGAATGTGATTACTCGGTTCGCCACCAGACGTACACTGCCCGTAGCAGCGCAGTCTCGTCCCGCCACCGGAATAGATGGGGCAGGAGAGTCCTCACGACCATGACGAGCCGGACCGCGAGCTCAATGTGGAGACGGACGCGCTCATCGCCTCGGGAAGCGCTGGGCGACGAGACGAAAGCGATGCGTCTCCCGTGATGGAGGTTGGTGTCTTCGCTCCCCGATGTGCTCCCTCTGTCGCCTCAACCCAAGCACAGGCACGGAGATGCAAGGAGCCCGTCGCATGGAGAGACCTGCCGCGAAAGGACCAGCTGGTCATCATCACACTGGCCCGGATGAGCGAGCCCCTGGTGCAGACATCGCTACAGGTTCGTTGGCTCCTTCGAGCACAAATCGCCATACCATATCAACTGTGTATCAGCCTGCTCACCATGACCTACGCAGGCATACATGTTCTACCAGCTCGAGTGGTTCGACCCGTCGCTCCCCGACGCCGCCATCGCCAGCCAGGCCGGCGTCCTGCACGCCAGCTTCATGGCGGCGCAGTTCGTCACCGCCCTGCTCTGGGGCCGCGTCGCCGACTCGAGCCGCGCCGGCCGCAAGACGGTCCTGCTCATCGGCCTGCTCGGCACCAGCGCCTCGTGCGTCGGCTTCGGCTTCGCCACGACGTTTTGGCAGGCGCTGGTGTTTCGTACGCTCGGGGGCATGACCAACGGCAACATTGGCGTCATGCGGACCATGTGAGATCTCCCTGACGCTCAAAGAAGAGAGAGGAGACAGAAAGCATTAAAAAAAAGGGGGAAACTGATGCCGTGCGCAGGATCAGTGAAATCATCCGCGAGAAACGATTCCAGCCCCGGGCATTCCTCCTGCTCCCCATGACCTTTAACATCGGCCTCATCGTCGGCCCCATCCTCGGCGGCCTCCTCTCCGACCCGGCCGGCAGCTACCCGGATCTCTTTGGAGCCGTGTCCTTCTTTGTACGCTTCCCCTATGCGACGCCCAACCTCGTCAGCGCCGCGTTCCTGCTCTGCGCCGCCGCCGCCGTGTGGCTCGGCCTCGAAGAGACGCTCGATAGCCTGCGCGGCGGGGGGCCCGACCTGGGATCCCGTGTGGGCACGAAGCTGGCGACGCTGCTGCGGAGGCGATTCTCGAGGACAAAGGCACGGTATGAGGCCCTCCCGACGGCCGACGTTGAGCTCACGGCCGAGGGCGCGCCGTTGTCGAAGCCGCCCGCCCAGCGGTATAGGCAGCGCCGGGCATTTCGACGAATCTTTACGCGCAATGTCGCCCTCACGCTGTTTGCCCAGTTCTTCCTCACCTTTCACATCGGCACCTTCAACTCGCTGTGGTTCGTCTTCCTCTCGACGCCCGTCGGGGACCCGCGTACATCAGAACATGCCATTGACCTGCCGTTTCGCTTCACCGGCGGCCTGGGCCTGCAGCCGCGCTCCGTCGGCTTCGCCATGGCTGTGCTCGGAGTGATGGGCATCACCATGCAGCTCCTCCTGTACCCGCGTGTGTCGGCACACCTCGGCACCATCCGCTCTTGGCGTCTCTCGCTGCTCTTCTTCCCAGTCACGTATATCCTCGTGCCGTACTTGGCCGTCATGCCGAGCACCGCCGCGCCACCCGCGGCCAAGGCCGGCGCCGTGGTCTGGCTCGCCCTCGTCGGAGTGCTGCTGTTGCAAGTCACCGGCCGCACCTTTGCGCTGCCCAGCCAGATCATCCTCGTCAACAACTGCTCCCCGCACCCGAGCGTCCTAGGCACGGTCCACGGCCTGGGTCAGAGTGTCAGTAGCGCGGCGCGCACCATTGGTCCCGTGATAGGAGGCGTCGTGTACGGCTTCGGGCTCAGCAGGGGCGTCGTCGGCGCCGTCTGGTGGGCGCTCGGCGGCATCGCCGTCTGCGCTTGCTTGGCCAGCTTGCTGGTCAGAGAGGGAGATGGACATGAAATCTGGCTCGACGGCGACGAGGAAGAACCCGCAGAGGTATGTCTGTAGCAATGAAGGGCATCATTCGAACCAGAAACTTGGTTTCGCTTACTGCCCAACTCGAGCGCCCGCATTTCCTAGCAACAACAGAGCTCTGCGCAGTTGCTGTCTTGTGTTGTTTCATTGTGAGTTGGCTTGCCGGTTGATTCCGACTCTTCATGAACCGCGCCATCTGTCTTCCTCTTCGCTGTTGCCTGACGTGACGATGCAACCGTCTGTGCGGCTTCATATGAGCCTAGTCCTTCGGTATGTGATTTTGAAACTTGCCTTGCATATGATGAGGTATGATACCTGTTCACATACCTCGATCCAACGTTGAGTGCGGACGTCATTCACGTCGTCCCGACCTATATGTTGTAGCAGTCCGCACTCGATGCCATTGCAAAAACCCAGTAAGCTTGCAGCAATACATCGTCACTTTAACCCATCAGCCTTGTTCAGTACTGCCACCATGTATCGCCTTGCTCTTTGCGCTCTCCTTCAAGTATTCCAAGCTGCCGCCGGTGAATCTGTGCCGGCCGTCAATCGCCTCGGAGTGCGTGGAGCAGTCGAGGTGCCCATGGAGTGTGACGTTCGGGCGTTCCCAGATGGGCCACTTCTTACGCTCAACGGGACTGTACAGCAGGTACATGCACAGCTGCTGGAGATCAACCCAAACTATACCTCGGACTTTCCTCTTGACAAGCTGGACGGTGCCCCCGTACGGTTCGATCACCTCGACTTTTCTCGCGAGAAAGTCATTTGCGACTCGCACAGGTGGGGAACCGTTGATCAAAACGCGCTCGTCTCTGGCATGAGGTATCTGGACTTTGTGGCAAAGGGCCAACCTCGCAACCGAGGCGGACCGGCTGCGTGTGGGCAGGTCAGCTGCTCGTGGGATACCGCCATCTGGTGGTGCAATGATGTAAGCTAAACAGCGTGCGATACCGAGACGAGTGACGGTCATTGACACCAGTCCAACAGTCAAAGGAGCCCAGGACATTGGACAATTGGCATTGGATCTCAGATGCTGCGTTCGAGGTTTCGAGACAATGTGTCTTCCAGCATGATGGATCTGGCGGACAAGCCTTTCACTGGTCAGGCTGGAACGTCGTGGTCTGCAAAGGGAACTGCTAAATTTATGCTTGGATCTGCACTCATAAGCACAACTAGTGATTGGGATCATGTGGTCTTTGACTCATTTCCTCTCACCTAGTACGCGAGTTCACATGCAGCTCTGTAGAATCATCCTCAAAGCCCTTGTCAAAGCAGAGTCCCAAGGAAGAAATTTGGCAACGAGGGTCAAGTCTCCAATAGCAGAGAGTCCGTTTTGACATGGAACGCCCAAATGACCTCCCGTACAATATAGTACACGCCATGATACATTTCGCAATTCTGGTTCGAACATGCAGCCACCTGCCATCCCGTGGCCGTCTTTTACGCCGTGCTCGCACTGAAATGCATACCAACTGGTTACGCAAACTCCCTCGGGCGTTGCGGACCCCCCATTGCAGGCTCGTCTTCGTAGTCCTTAGGGCCCGAGCTCTTCCACGGTGTGGGTGAGGAGACGGGCTGCAGTCCAATCTGATGCGACGGAGCCTCGTAACCTGGCGGCGGCTCGGGCGGATAACCAGAGCCCGAAGCCTGAGGGTTCTCTCGCCACGGCTGCGGTTGATAGCTCGTGTTGGCGCCGTTGAGAGGGCTGCCCATGGTTTGGAGGCGCTTCCTCTTTTCAAGCCGCTGCCGCCAGAAGACAAAGAAGAGACTGGCAACCAGGCCGACGACGATGAGGCCGGCAAGCACCATGCCGTACTTGCGATCGAGGGCAAATGTGAAGCCGCTACCATTTCGTTAGCGCACAGATTCAACAGGCTACGCGAGAGTGTGGGGGTTTCGTACAAAAAGGCGTTGAGCACGCCGAGGAAGATGATGACGCGACCCAACCACAGATGAACCCTACCATACTTGGTTGGGGCCTGCGTCTTGCGGTATTGCGTGTGGTGCAGCAAGCCGAGCGAGAACTGGACCAGGACAAAGGCGACGAGGATGAAGCCGAGAATCTGGTGGTAGGAGCGGAAGCCGCGAGACTGGAATGCGTTAGTGATGGGGAACCTGTGTCGGTTGTTTCCGAGAGAGACGCACCCTCTGGTAGCCGAAGCTAGCGGCCACGCCCAGGCCCAGGCCGGCCAGGACACCGACCATGCCCAGGCTCTGGTTCAAGCCGTGCCAGCGGGCCCAGCGGCCGAGGCGCAGCACGACGACGCCAAAGGGAAACAGGGCGACGAAGCTCAGGACCATGAAGGTGGCGTGCAGGGCGGCCTTGACGTCGGAGACGCCCGTCCTGCTGTAGTCGAGCGAGGTGCCCTCGTTGGCCGAGTCCTTGTTGAGGACGGGCACATCGGGGCTGCCCTGGGTGCGCTTCATGTCGATGGTAAAGGTGCCGTACTCGCGGTGCATCTTGATGGCGGCGGCGGGGCTGTCGCTGCCGAATCTCTCCTTGGGCCCGACGGCGTAGATGGCCTTTGCATTGGGCGAGGTGACGTCGATGTAGCCGCTGTTGGAGTCGGCGGCGGGCCAGCTGCGGCAGTGCTCGGAGCACTTTGCGTTGAAGAGCATGTGGCCGTCGACGACGCCGGTGCCGTTGAGCACCTCGAGCTTGAGGTCCGGGTAGTGCTGGGGCTCGTAGTTGCCGTAGGCGACGCGCGGGGAGAAGGTGACGTTGTCGCCGCGGGCGTTGGGGTAGATCATGAGGAAGAGGGCGCCCTTCATGTCGTCGCTGCCGATGCCGACGGCGCCCCACGAGTTGTCGACGGGCACGCGCAGGCTGAAGAAGATGTCCGTGTTGTCATTGTCGGGCACGGTGAAGGCGAAGCCCACGTCGCCGCCGGGCGACACGAAGGTGGACTGGCCGGGCGGGTTGTCCTTGTCGGCGGCGAGGACGCGACCGGGTGCGAGCGCTGCGGGCAGAAGAAGAAGCATGGTGGTCAGCTGGGCCTACATCGTAAGGTACCGTCGGGTGACATTCAGCGGTGTCGAGGAAGGGGGAGCGCATACCGGCAGCGGCAGCCAGGGCCGCGCGCCAAAACGTCTTGTGCAGCATCCCGTCGAGAAGCTCGAGGCGCAAGAGAATGGAAGGGTGCAGAGGCAGAAAAACGGCCCGGCGCGGGTGGTGCCAAGCGAGCTGATGATGGCTCAAGCATTGGATTGGATCGATCCCGTTTACGAGGGTCAATGGCAGCCCCCTAACGAAGGTACCCAGTTAGGCCATCCTAGGCCCAACCTAACCCCTGGAGGCGGCGGGCTGGCGGCCGTGGTGGTGCCAATTTCGTCGTCCCACTCCACAGCGCCGAATAAGCATCAAGGTACAGCCATCAACTGGCATGCCACGCCCGCCCTCCCCTTTGCTGGCAATGACGCACCAGATTTGTCGAGGCAGGGCGCGCGTGGAGCCAGGTTACGAGTTCCGGTACGCACACGCGCGCCACAATGTTTGATGGACATTAGTTTGCTGCGCTCCGATGACGCGGAGCCGGCACGCGGGGCGAGAGCGTCAATCCCATCGATCTGGCGACGGCGACAGAGGATCCGTGCCTTGAGCTGCTTTGCAATGTTGTAACGTGAAACACTGGGCTAATGCCACGGCCTTGATTCGCCCATCCGCTCTGGGGGTGGCTGCCCGCCCTGGCCTGCATGTGCACCAAGATACCTTACCTTACTTAGGTGCCTGGTGACGGACACTGCTGCGGCTCCTACAGGTCTATATAGGTTGGAGGTGCTGAGATTCTAGTACATACGGCCATACCTACTAGAACACACGGGATCCCGTCCGCTCTCCCTTAGTTAAGCTAGTAAGGGGCAGATTAGTAGTTGGGTCGGTGACGACCAGCGAATACCGGCTGCTGTATGTCTTTCTTTTTTGCCATTTTCGCCGATTTTGACTCTAATGCGAGAGAAGATACGATGTAGAGTACGGACAACATATTCTTGGACAACACGGAGGGTGGCCGCCTGACATGCGGCCATCTGCATGTTGGTTGGCCCTTGATGATTTCCTTGCAGGGATGTCAACGGCCCCCGTACATGAGGTAGTACCTGTAGAGCGACATGCCCAAAGCGCGTGGCAGCTGCAGATGCGCTGCAGAATTTGCATTGAAAGGGAATATACCACAAGACATTCTACAAGACAGCAGCATAGATGTGTGCGCGGTGTTGGAATATATGGCGTGATTGCTATCGGCCGAAACTCGCAGCGACCAAGGTGCCTGCTATACGCACGCTCGTCCAAGGTATGATATCCATATGTTTACCGTATCCAAGCTCCGTAGATGTTCTATCAACAACTCGCGCATAGTCTCATCGCGGGCAGACCCATCCCATCACGACAGCCCGTTGAGGACAAGCTGCGCTTTTTGCGCATCGCCAATGTTGACCCAGTCCAGCTGAGAGCAACCCCAGAGTTAGCGTCTCGCGACCCCAGGGCTTGCAGGCGTGCGCAGCAAACTCACCAGCACCACATTGGGCTGCGGCCGCCCTTGGCTCCGGCACAGGCCGACCTGCTTCTGGATCGACGCCAGCGAGTTGGTGTTGCCCGCGTCTAGCATGTCGGGGAAGACAATGTCGCCAATCTGGAAGTTGAGCATGTGGTTGACGATGCCCATGAGCCGCGCCGGGTCGCCCCCCGACGGCCGGTCCACGCGGCACGTCGGGAAGCTCTTGTCGGTGATGCCGTACGGCGTCTCCCAGTAGTAGTCGAACTCGCCGAGCACGTAGTCGACCTTGGTCTGGTCCGCGTGGTAGTCTGCAGCAAGCCCCACCTCAGCAAGATCCCCGTCCGCGTGCCTCTCCCGCTCGTCAGGGTTGCGGCCCAGGACTCACCCATGAAGACGACGAGCCGCGTCCCGGCGTCGATGAGCTCCTGCAGCGTCGGCCACTGGTCCTTGGCCACGACGCCGGCGCCGGCGGGACGGAAGACGTACTCGATCAGCCCCGAGCTGCCAAAGGCCGCGTCGAACTTGTCCACGGCCAGGCCGTCGCTGTTGGTCAGCAGCAGCGTCACCACGTCGTCGGCGTGGCCGCGCATCCAGTCGGCAATCTCCTGCAGGTACGCCGCCAGCGAGCCCACGTCGAGCTCCCAGCAGTACGTGTGGCACATCTCGACCTCGCCGTCCTTGTCGCGCGTCTGCGCCTGCAGGAAGCGCACGCCGCGGTCGAGCTGCTCCGTCACCGACACGAGCTGGTTGTGCGCGAGCGTCTCGCCCACAAAGACGCTGTTGTGCGTCCCGATCGACGTCACCTCCGAGTACCGCCGCCCGCACAGCTCGGGTCGGCCGTTGCACCCGGCGAGGGCCGTCGCGGCGCCCGCGAGGGGGAGCACCAGAGGCAGCTGCATCGATGGAGGAGCGCCCGCTGTTGCGAGGCCGACGGCTGCCGCTGCCAGGAGGCTGCCGACGACGAGGCCCACGCCCGGCTTTGTATGCGTACGGGCGACTGGCATGGGTTAGACTGCGACAGGACAAAGCATCCCGATGCGCGCCCGTCGCCCGCGTTCCGTGCCGTTGTCGGTCTCGGGTTGGCTCTACGATAATTGATTATCCCGGATCTGCGATGTGCAGGGAATAGAATGTCCCGAGACCATTTTTGAGGTTCGACCCCTCAGCCCGCATCGCCAGTGACGGCGGTCGATGCCGTGATTGGTTTGCCGCGAGATCTGGAAAGGGGACCGTCCGACGCTAGTCCAGCATCACTGCGGCATTGGCGGGCAGATTCAAATCTCTCGGCGATGACATCAACGGCACATGAGACCAAAGGCGACAATGCACCGTGCAGTCATGCTTTCATACCTCGTACATCGCGACGAGAGCATCAGCGATCGGATGCCGCCGAACCTGCGCAGAAGGCAACGGGCAAGACCATACTCACCTGGGTCGGGCGCATCGAGCGTCGATAGAACTGCAAGTATGTTTGAGCCAACTGCGAAAGTCTACATAATACTACATCTTGACTTACACGCTGGTCGCTTCACGTGGCCACCCACCCACGCCGCCCGCTACCAATCCTGCCATGATGACAGACGGCCCGCATACCGAGCTCGTCCGAGGCCGATGCTGAATGCCCAGAGTCTGACTGCCTTCGGCTCCTTGGAGCAATGGAGCCCTCTCGCCCGCCTCTTCACTGGCTTTGCAACTCTCTCCGAAAAGCCTCGCCTTGACGAGCCCTGAAATCTCGCACCGAAGACGTCGCAGCCTGGAGCTGCGCGTCTGCCGCATGGTGAGAAGCTCGCAGCGGACGCGCCGCAGGGCAGTCGACCACGGGGTCGTGTCTGCTCGATCACACGTCGCTTGTCTGCTCCACAGCCGCTTGAGATTGAACCTTCGCTCGATTGCTTCATCTGGAATGCAACGTATCAGTACGGCCACGGGCATGCAGAGGACGCCGAGAACGAGCGATATCGCCCACTCCTTGGCAGAGAGCTGCGTCACTGAGAGAGCGCTTTCGCCAAAGTTGATGATTAGAATCTGGCCGGTAATGATGACCAGGTCAACGGCGATGAAGAACGGGTTCTTGTGAATCCCTTCAAACACATTGAGCTTGTTGTCGAGGCGGCGGTGGCTGTTGTTCATCAGCAAGATATCCTCATGGATCGAACAAGTGACTCCGTCAGGAGGCTTACTTGTAGAGGTTGAAGAATTGCATCCACACATAGGTATTGAATATGAGTGTCTCGAGCGACTCCATATCCTCTGGTCGCGCAAACCCAAGAATGCGAGGCCCCTCCCAGCTTAGGAGCATGATGACGACAAATTGATATACAGACTGCCCAGTGATGAGCTTCCACCCCGTCGTCGATATCAACGGCGCCGACTTCCTCTCTGGCTTTCTCTCGAGAACGGTCCCATTCGGAGGATCTGTGGCGAGGGCCAGAGCGGCAAAGGTGTCCATGATGAGGTTGACCCAGAGCAGCTGAACAGGCGTCAGGATTGATTCCCCTTTGTCGTTGGCAATCGCCGACACAACGGTGAGGGTAACTGCTGTGATGTTGACGGTGAGTTGGAACTTCGGATTCATCTTGTCAGCCATTGGCTTCCTCGTGCCCCCATGCAAAAGCAGACTTACATTGAGAAACTTCTTGATCTCGTCATTCACAGTCCGACCCCATTCTATTGCCTTGACAATCGAAGAAAAGTTGTCGTCCATTAGGACAATGGACGACGCTTCCTTGGCAATCTCGGTACCAGAAACGCCCATCGAGAACCCAACGTCGGCGGCTCGCAGGGCCGGTCCATCATTGGCCCCATCACCCGTCACCGCCACCGTCTCGCCGAGTTCTTTGAGGCGCTTCACCAACCTCCTCTTGTCGTCTGGGCTTGACCTGGCCAGCACTTGCAAATGCGGCAACATCCTATCCATCTCTGCATCCGACAGTCTTCTGAAAACCGGTCCTTGAACAACAATACCAGAGTCGGTTAGGATACCGCACTCTTTTGCGATTGCTTGGGCTGTTCGGACGTTGTCGCCCGTCACCATTCTCACGACCACGCCGGCGCGCAGGCACTTGGCAACTGCCTCTGTGACTCCCGATCTGAGCGGATCCTGAGTCCCTAAAACCCCCAAGAACGTCATGTCGGCCAAAATGTCTGCCATTGGGACCTCGTCCACTGGATATCCCAAAGGCGGCCAGCGGGGCGTGTCTTTGTATGCAAAACCAAGGGTTCGCAACGATTCGGACCCGTACTTTGCAACGACATCCATCAGCGTATCACGCCGCTCCGTAGTCAACTCCATCTCCTCGCCGAGCGGAGCCGTTGCCCGCTCCATGGCTCGACTGCAACGTTCCAATATCACTTCCGGTGCCCCTTTTACGTATATGCGACACTTGCCACCTTGGAGCCTCGTCACAGTCGCCATGAACTTCCTGCTCGACTTGAAGGGGTAAATGTCCAGCATCTCGACATTCGCACGTTCCTCGTGGAGTGGCTGCATTCCCAACCAATCTTTTGCAAATGTCAGGAGAGCGGCCTCGATCTTGGAGCCGATAAAAGCGAGCTTGCCATCTTCCTCCCCTTCAAATGCGGTAGAGTTGATGGCAATTGACTTGACCATGATGTCGCGCACATCTGGGGCGAGTGACGAGCAGAACTTTCCAGTCGAGGCGACGTCTTGGTCCAAGACCGAACTATGTCGTGTTGCGTCCATGCTCGGGCGTGTCGCAGAGTCTTGTGCCGTTTGCAGCACTCGACTGCCGGCTCCCTGGTCTGCCCCGTCTGAGAAGAGACTCTTGAGGCCCAGAACTCCTGCAGTCACCCTCATCTTGTTCATCGTGAGCGTGCCGGTTTTATCGCAGCACACCGTTGTCGCATTGCCCATAGTCTCGCATGCTGCTAGGATCCTCACGAGGTTGTTGTCTTTCAGCATCCGTGTCACCGTGATTGCTAGAGCCAGTGTGACAGCTAATGGCAAACCCTCGGGAACCGCTATGACGACGATAGTAATGGACACGATGAATATTCGCAGAAACGTCTGGACCAACTCAAACGGCGAGTCGTCACTGCTTGGCATCTGGATCAGGAGCTTGATGATGAGTGCCACGAACAAGAGCGTGGCGATTGCCACTCCGGCTATGGCAATCTTGTCCGCGATGAGGCTCAGTTTGACTTGCAGTGGTGTCGCTTCAGTCCGCTCCGATGCGCCCATTTTTAGCTTGCCTTGGGTGCTGTGCACGCCGATGCTGGTGACAAGGTAGGTTCCGATGCCTTCCAGGATCCTGCTCCCCGAAACCATAAAGGGGTTGAGACTGTCAGCGTCCCCGCCCGTCTTCAGTATCACCAGAGCTTGGGCCGCTGGAGTCTTCTTGATTTGGTCCGATTCGCCCGTGATCGAGGATTCATCAGACCAAATGCTGTGCCCTGATATCAGAACTCCATCTGCCGGGACGAGGTCGCCAGGATCCAGATGGAGGACATCTCCAACCAGGACATCAAATACCGAAATCTCTACGGACCTGCCGGATCGGATCGCCTTGACCATCCGGTCCTCTTTCTAGAGGGGGAGAGTCAGCACACTCTGCATTGCCACGCAGCATATATCTCAATGAAGAAGCGACGGAAGATCCAAAGGTGCCTTGCCTTTTTATTCAGTCGCGCAAACTGCCGCTCCTTCTGATAATCGTTCAGAGCCCCAGCAACAACAACAATCATGACAGCAGTCATGATAGTAACGCCATCCACCCACTCGACGCGGGGCTGTCCCGGTGCATGGGGCTGACCGAAGGACTGATACAAACCCAGGGACAGAGAGACGGCGGCTACTACAGAGAGCAGGATGAGCACCTTGTCACTGAGCGCCAATATCATCAGCTGCAATATGCCCCTGATTTTGCGATCCGGCGTCCGGTTCGTCCCAAACACGGCCTTTCTGGCCTGTGAAACATGACATTCGTCCTGCGACTGCGGCTGCGATGACGAGCCAGCGCTGTCGCTCGGCCATGACTCGCCCGATGCCAGGCCTGCAACAGGATCCGTCCGTAAACCACGAGTCAATTCATCGAGTCCACCCAGAGCTTCAAGCTCAGCAAGACTTTTCGAGCTGACAATGTCTGCCAGCATCTCCGGAGTGAACTCAAACAGACCGCCCTCTCTGCCCGCTTGTTGGCTGGAGATGTTCTCATGGCTTTGGTGTCGTGACATTGTCAGCCTCGAAGACCCAGCGCACGACTCCTGGACAGAGAAGACGGGAGTCGTGGTGCTGAGGGGTGAGCCGTCGCATAAAGACGACGAGGGGACAGCGGCGTCCGAAAGACGCCTTGGAGATGCTGCACCAGGCATGTCGAGCAGTGTTGGTGAAGCTAACTGGTGCGGCGTGTACGGCGTGTTCTATTAGGTGTCGGGCGGCATCTTTGGCGACAGACGGCCTGTGAGAAGCAGCTGAAGAGCTGAAAGTCGACGCGCCGTCGTCCTTTGATATGAGAGATGGTGTGTCATTAACAAGGCATGGAGGGCTTCCTCGGAGCGACTGACTGCTGCATCCACGGTCACGGTCGTCGGACCTCTGCCTTGGTGCGATATGAATGCCGCTTGAAGCCTGAAAGCAGCGGCATCAATGAATCGAGCACGATTGAAGCCTGGGTTGGAAAAGCTAGGTTCGGTCGTGCGAAATGAGAGCAGCTGGTGAGTGGTGGCGCCTTGGTGTAGTAGTTATTACTAGTCTCTCGCGCAGCTGAGGTTGGGCTCGGAAGCTCATTTTGTATTAGCTCCTGATGGGCAGGTGGCTGCGGCTGTGTCTCGCAATTCGGCAGATGATGGCACGGAATGGCATTCACCACTCTCGTACTTGTACGTCTCTACCCGTACTTGGCGCCAGATCAGAACGGGCTGGCCCAGTTCCACGTACGTGCAAGCTCCATGGCCTCGTAGCCTGCCATTCGTCTAAAAGCGCAAGAGACATGTCCGTGACATTGCGCCCAAGAGTAGCCGACGAGAAAGGCCATCGCGATGCTGGTTTCTGGTGTCAATGGCAGTGACGTAAATTGCCGACGCCCTTGAAAGCAAGGCAGTACGAGTACGAGAAGACGGCGATGAGGGCTTCGCTTACCAAGTCCGCTCATCTCGCTGCACCCAGATTCTTCATGTTGCCATCATTTCAACAATGTGGGAATAGTGCATCGACTGCGTCTTTTGCTTACTTGGGAGCAGTCACTGCGCACCTCGCGTGTAGACGGAGCTTGGTCCACATGCTCGTATCGAACTGGCACGGTCGACCCAGCACAGCCACAGTAAGCTGAGCAGAGCATCCTTGAGGTGGCCCGACTGACGTTTGCTCAGCGTCAATCTCCTGCTCGGTGTGTCGAAGCTGTAGCTGTTGAATCCAGTAAAATCTTAGTGTATTGGCGCGACCGTTACATCAATGCCACGGCGTCAAACATTGAGCTAGGCTCGCAACTTTTGCAGCACATTTTACTTTCGGCTGGTCGTACTCGAGATGATGCAAGAGATGTTGGTCGTCGCACAATACTTGTAGCTGTGCACGGCCTCCATCTGCTTGTTTGGGTTTGAGTACACTCGCTGGCCCGCACGCAGGGCTCCGCTAGCCGCCGGGGACGCAGGCACAGGCACAGCCGCCTTGTCCAGGCACACAGTGGATGGACCCCGTATCTTATCGCGACACTTTGTCCTCTGCCAAAGCTGCCCAACGTCACCTCGCATTCCTCGATATTGCTTCACCAGCATCGGGCCATGCTCTGCCGCCCGCCATGTCGCATCTCCTCTCCATCATAGGCTGGTCCTTTCTCCCCGGCGTGCGTCCCCCCCCCAGACTCTGCTCTCCGTCGTCCTCAACCACGCCGTACTCCAACTGACAAGTTCTCTCCAGCTCGCGACGTCGTGGACCCAGACCATCTACTACGGCCTCACCATCCGCGCCGGCGACCCTAAGCCAGCGCCCGGCTCCCCGCGCCACGCCTCGCACCGTCGCGTCATCCACATCCTCGTCGTCGCCGCCTACCTCGCCTACACCATCTACGAGGCCGACCACGATTTGCGCCGCGCCTCCTCCTTCTACGCGGACCTCGACGTGCCCCTCGACGCTGCCGACCGCGATATCAAGTCTCGCTTCCGCCGCCTCGCCGCCTTGCACCACCCGGACAAGGCCGGCGCCGACGCCCACGAGGATGTCGCCAACTATTTCATCCACCTCAAGCTGGCTAGCGACACCCTGCTCGACGCCGGCCGCCGCTTCGCCTACGAGCGCTTCGGTCCCGACGTGGTAGACTGGCAAAAGTGCGTCACCGTCAGGGACTATGTCAGCAGGGGCGTCTTGTCGGGCATTCTCCCGCACTATGGCGTTGCGGCCGCCACGATATACGTCTTGGGGCTGTTTGGCTACATGGACTTTGGCAAGTTCTACCGCTGGCTGATACTCATCACCCTCTGCGTCTTCGAGGTGCATGCCGTCACGCGGCCCGTGTTCCCGCCCGTCGTCAACGTTCTCAACGCAACCATCGCACGTGTGACGTCTCACGCGCCGTACCTTCCGTTCCAGGTGATACAGCTCACGCGCAAGCTCACCATTACCATGTACATTGCCCTCTCTCAGATTGGCCCGCTCCTGGTGGAGCAGACACAAACGCGACAACGATCTGCCCAAGACGATTTGAAAGCCCTAAACCAGGGGCTCGAGCGCCTGGAGGCTACCGCAGGTCAGCTGGATGTCGATGCGGCGCGGCTGATGGAAATGGAGATGGCGCCCTTCAAAGGGGATCCCGAGGCCGTCAGCAACCTGCAGGGAAAGATGCGGGAGTGGCTGGTACAGAACACGATACGCGCCGATCCCATGGTAAGGGATGCGCTTGGAACATCCTTTCGGAAGCGACGTATAGACGCGCCTAGCGGTGCAAAGGGGAACAGATAGACATAGACACGCCCCACCGCCATCTCTTATATAAACAACTACATAGAATACAGACTTTTTGGTCTATCCACACTGCCTGCTCCGGTCAAAATAGTACACTATAATACATCGATGTGAATCATACTCGTGGCCGCTCTGTCTTGTGAAGATGCCAAATGTGCTTGCAAATCGTAGGTCCATGAGCAGCTGGCCGCACTGTTGTCAACGGTAATTGAGCAGAGATCTCATACAACGTCCCCTGACGCGTGTAAAGCTCATAGTCGCTGCGCGCCTCTCGTTTCAATGGGAATCAGGCACATGCCCACAAATGCAGCCAGGATGAGAATCGCCGACATGTAGATTGGCGTCGTCGCCCCGTCTCCAGGGACGGTAGCCGCCAAGACGGGCGCCATCAGTCCCGTCAGCCTATTCAGGAAGCTCGCCACGCCCGTGCCGGCGCCCCTCACGGGTGCGGGAAATATCTCGGGTGTAAATGCATAAAGGACGCCGTACATGATGTTCTGCGAAAACGCTTCGACGCAAGAAAAGATGAGCTGGGTGGTGGGCGTCGTGCCGTATGTGACGAAGAGGAAGAGAAAGATGGCCGAGACAAAGGTCGAGCCGGCAAGGGTGCCACGTCGGCCAAGGAAGGGGGACGGGTGGTCGACAAGATAGGCAGCGAGGAGGCTGCCGGGCACGCCGAGGATTGAGGTGATGGCATAGTTACGGTAGGTTTCGTCGGAAATGACCGCCGTGTCGGATTGCAGCTGGCCAGCGTCGGCGTCGTCACGACTGTGTTGAAAGTATTGCGGGAGAAAGGCGTTGAAAAGCGGGTAACCCATGCCGATGCTTGCCCAGCAGAACCAGATGAGGCCGGTTGCAAGACCTAGCGTCTTGGTCTGGAACAGGGGTCGGAGCCTCTCTCCAGACAAGCCCTTGAGCTTATCCGCCAGGAAGCTCGAACTTGCGACGGTCGAGAACCGCTGCGCAGCATGGGTGGACTGTGCGACGTCCTCAGCGGCAACCTGGTCGAGAATGTCCGACGTGAGCCACGTCTTGGTCTTGTTGCGATAGGCAATGCCGTGCACGACAGCAACGGCTTCGGCCTGTCTGCCCTTGTGGAGGAGGAACTTGGGCGATTCAAAGAGGTGGAAGATGAAGAAGCGGACAATGAACATGGCAAACGTGATGATGCCAATGGTGACGATGAAGTATCGCCAGCCCTGCTCCACCGGCCACTTCGTCATGCAGTACCACGCCACCAGTGAAGACGCAAGCTGTCCAATGGGCCACCACACGGATAGGAGCGTGAGAAGCGCGCTCGAGGCGTCCGGAAGGAACTCCAGGAAGAGGGCGCCATCCACGGGCAAGTTGCCGCCGACGCCGAAGCCCAGCGCGGCAAAGAAGAAGCAAACTCCGCCCCAGCTCTGTGCGTACGCAGCCATGATGCCAAAGACGCTCGTGATGAGCAGGGTAAGGTTGAAGGCGATGCGGCGGCCGAGAACGTCCGACCCAATGCCCCAGATGAAGCTTCCTGCAGAGAGGCCCACGAAGCACGCGCTGGTGGTATATCTGACTGTCTTTTCGGAAATGTCAAACTCTGCAGAAAGAGATGGCAGGCACAATGAGACGCCCTGCACCCCGTTAGCATTACAACTTGCGCTATGTCTTCGACAAGTTTCTTACTTGTAACCACAGGCTATGAGATGGGTTAGCACGAGCATAGACACAAGAAACATGCAGGAGACTCACTTATCTGCGAACCACCCAAAGCCGCACAGGATGAACAATTGCCAGTTGTACCTCCCCATGCCAATGTCCTGGATGGCCTTGTTGATGAGCTTCGATTTGACTGTCGCCGAGTCAGCAGAATATCACGGTCATGATAATTTTCGTGAAGACTCACTCTCGTACTCTGTCCATTGGCCTCGCCGCCCTTCCCTCGTCTCCTTTCGCAGCCCCTCGATGGTATACTCGGCGGCATCCATCATCAGCATGCCACGGCTTTCGCTGTCTTCATCCTTGCCGTGCCCATCGTCGTCGACGTCAACATGCCGCGGCTCAAATTCTGTGCGTCCCATCCTCGCAGAATGGCTGTGAAGATGCGCCTCTTGCAGCGGCACCAAGACGCCGGCGTAGTCGTGCACCGACTCGATCCGCCCCATGCCTAGCCGCCACGAGATCCTCATGGTCCGAGTCGCAGCCGCGCGGGACAATTACAGCCGATGACTCCCGAACAACACATTAATAGACTGCTGTTCTAGCTACGTAGAGATTGGTGCTCGTGACGACGACACGCGCATGTTTGGCAGTGTTTGCGCGTGACCAGAGCGAGGCGAGCTCGAGACGGGTTGCCCATGCATTCCAAGGATCTAGCGTCGCGGTCAGTTGGCTCGTGCTGCAGTCACAGCAAGTTCCACGGGCCGTCGGAGTCAGATTAGCGAGTAGAACGAGTGTCGGGAAGCAATGATATTCCACGGATCGTCAAACACCTTTGATGAGTGACGAGCGAAGATGCGGGAGGACAAGTCAGCAGTCGGTTGCATGACAGAACGAGCTCCATCTTTTTCGTCTGCGCCACAGGGTCTGGCGGCCCCTTGGTTCAGGGGTCTTGGCAGCTGCCTTGCCGTTTTTGGGAACTGAACCAGCGCCCACGGGAATCAGCAAGGCAGCCGGTGACAACTGCGCCGAAAACGGCTCTACGACTGTACCCAACTCGTAAGGTAAACGACGAGATGGAAGCGCCCCGAAATTGCTCCCTGATTGCCCCTTGTCCTTTCGGCTTCTTTTTCTCGGCGACACGGACATTTCCATCGGAACACGTAACCACGCCGTCTCGCCGGCCGCCAAGAATGCCGCGACGTAAAGCAATGATCTATTCGTAAAGGACCCGCTCTTCGGGTAAAGGAATCAACCATCTCGGCATGACATAATTGCAAGCTGTGCCGCGGCCACGTTCTGCCTTGTTCACAATTGGTGTGGCTGTGACTCAGGTGCCAAAGTCCGACCAACAATTTCCATCATATCAATCGTGGGGGTATAACACTTGGTTCCAAAATCACTCCCCAACTCCGCGCAGATGTATCAAGTTTGGTGGCTCAGCCTTCAGCTTCCGTCTTTCGTCGAGACTTGCTCGACTTACGCGACTTGCCCGGCTTGCCCAGCTTGATCGGCTTGCCCAACTCGTGACGACGATCGCGGGTCTTCTAGCCCTCATCCTCGTCACTCGTTGCCTCAATGTTGGCCTTGGCTGACTTGGACGCTTCCTTCTTCGGCTTCACCACTGTCGCTGCGGCAGTCTCGTCGGATTCGTCGGCGTCGACCAATTGTCCCGCCTTTCGCAGCGTCTTGTTGATGGCCGGCAAGGCCGCGAGCAGCGCTTTGTACTGGTCTATGGACAGGGAAATGCCCTACATGTCATGTCAGCTCGTGTCTCGTAGCTGCATGGTCGATGCGCGCACCTTTTTGCCCGGGAGAGTCTTGCCGTCCTTCTCGTAGTACTCGCGGATATTGATCATCCACATATCCTTGAACTGCGACACACCGACGCGACGCTTGCTCGACAGCTGTACGCAATGTCAGCAGCACACTCGCGAACATGCAGCATGTAGCGACTGACCTCCCAGAAGGGGTTTCCATCATCATCCTTGCCACCTGTCGCCCCTGTCGACTTCGCGTTCTTGCTCTTCTTGGCCGCTTTGGGAGCGACCTGGGACGCGCTGTCATCCGGGTCCTCGACCGTGCTAGCACTACGCTTCTTGGAGTAGGAAGACATGTTGCAGTGTTCTCCGCGATTCCACGTGTGATTCCCGCAGTTGACAGCTTGCAGAGCTGTTATGGGTACGCTTGTAGGTGGAACCTTTCCGAAGACTACGAGTCTCCGTAGGAGACGCGTTCAAGACATTCCAGGTGCTCCCAGCACCGAGCTGCAGTGGGGCATCATCGCCAACTCACGTGACGGTCCGGAACAGCTGCCGCGGGAACCACGGGGAGCGCCAAAGCCACTCCCTAGAGCCACGCTATAGGGGCGGGCCCCGCTCTCCTCCCCTGACGCGAAGACGGGCTGGGCTCGCTCCAGGTCGACCCAAAACTCGGAGCGAACGGGAGCGGAGGCCTGGAAACCCCGTGTGACAGCAACTCGCAACTCGAAACATCTCGCCTTGCCGTCTGTCGCAGCTCACTTTGCGATATTGACTAGCATCACTCGTTCCAGTACTCCCGCAGCTGCGAGGCTATAGCTTGCTATGGTGTCGCCTTGTCGCAACACATCGATACGCTTGCGTTGAGGCACGCCGTGGCGGAAGACCAAGGAGACCTTTGCCAATGGCTTCAACCGACGCGCAACAGCCGAGCACCCCTCCCAACCGAGCGCTCAGGGTCGATGCTGCAGCTCTGAATGGTGCACCAACTCCAGGACGCAATGAGAAAACGAGTAACCTCGATATGAGCGCGCCCAGGGCGTCGCCAATAGACTCGTTGTCCGTCGCGCCTCTGGCAGTGCCCGCATCCCTTGCTACCAAGGCTCTCGAATTCATCTCGACTGCGACACCGAGCACGCTTGCAGGAATCGCCGTTGTATTCTCTGGAATCACATACGCAGTACTCGGCAAGGTGGGCCTTCTGTTCATCGGCGCCCTTGGGGGCGTGGTCGCCTTTGTGTCCCTTGAGGCCAGGAACCCGGCCATTGCGAGGACAGTCAGGGGCGAGAAGGGGCCAGAGGTTTTGGACAGAGTATGGCACGACCTAAAGGCCGCCAGACCGCCAGACTGCAGCGACGACAAGGACGGTGAGGCTGCCTTCAAAGTCTTCGATGACTTCCGTCCGGAAACCCGGGAGGCTCTCGCTGGCCTCGTCGATGCCGTTATCCGAGACTACGTCAAATGGTGGTACAGTCCGATTATACCGACGGACCACTCGTTTCCTCTTGCATGCAGGAAGACTCTCAACTCCTACCTAATGTCGATCTCCAACCGAATGTCCCGAAAACGACCCGCCGATTCCTTCCTGGACCTCTTGACCAATTGCTCGTCCATCGTCATCGTGCTCATGTCGGAGCTCGCTGCTGCATTCGCGGACCTTGGACCCGATTCTAATATGACGGCCGCGGATGCCGTGTACAATTACCTGGCCTCAAACCCCGACTCGCGGTTGGCGAATCTCCTCAACCAGAGGCAGCAGGCTGCGAAATTCAAGATGGTCGCAGAGGATTTACTCGGCTTTCTAGACCAAAGTTCGCAGAATTGCGACCCTGCGCGAATCTTTCTGCGAGAGATACTGGCCAACTCCGTGCTCGAGACTACTTTACAAACATGCAGCAAGGCGGAGTGGATAAACGGATGGATCGTATATCTCCTCGAAGCTGGCGAGCCAGACATCAACCAGGCCATCGACGTCGGCATGCAAACAGGCCGTGACACTGGCAACAATCTGTTTGCAGATATAGACGGGAACGTCGGGAACATAGGGATTGTCAAACCCAGTCGTCCCAGTGCAGAAGTAGATCGCAGCCGACGGAAAGAGTCTTTGGGCCACAGGAAAAAGCTCAGCAAGGCCGACGAGAAGCTGGAGGAAGCAATGGAAGAGATGAAGAGGATGAATGACATGATTGCCAAGGGCGATGCGCGACGAATCAGAGACTCGGCTTCGATGGATCTCGCTGCCCGTCCGAACCAGACCAGGGAAGAGATGGATGCTGGCGAGTCGAGCGCTCCCAAGAGAGACGATTCTATCGCCCAGGAGTCATCCGAGCCTTGGCAAGACTTTGACAGCTTGTCGCCTCGAGGCACGTCGTTTGCTGAACTTTCCGCCGAGAAAGATGCTGAAGAAACTCCCTTGACGCCACGCTCGACCAGAGAGGTTTCGAGTCCAAACTCTTCTCCGCAGAGGTCCAGCGGACAGCAGTTTACCAGTTTTGACCAGATGGTACCCCAACCACAAGACGATGACGCAGAAGACGATCCACCCAAGAAAGCGCCATTGACTCTACACAATGCGTCGTTCACGCTGCACGACGATGCCAGCGGTGATGGCAGCAAGATCCGCAACAAGCCGAACTGGGACTACTTGATCCAGGTTGAACCGTCGTCTGCAGCGTATCCTGGGTGGATGATTGTTCGTAGGTACTCGGACTTTCAGACGCTGCATGAGATTTTGAGGCGTATAGCGGCGATTTCTGGCGCCACTGCGTTTACTGAGCTACACAAGGAGCTGCCAAGCTGGAAGATTCACACGCGAGAGTCCCTCCGAGGCGAGCTCGAGAGATATCTGCGCGACGGGTGTTGGTACCAGTCGCTGGCAGAGAGCGAGGGTATGAAGAGATTCTTGGAAAAGTCTCAAGGACATACCCACGGGAATGCAAAATCCTTTGGCTGGGAGACTGTCGGCAAGAATATGCTGGACGTGCTCACAATTGGACCAAAGGGAGCCATGGAGAGCGGCAAGACTCTGGTTGACGGCGTCAGCGGTGTTTTTGGCAACTTCTCCGGTCTGAATCGGAGATCGACCATCCAGTCTGTGGACTTGACTCTGACGCCCAGCTCAAGTCGCCTCTCCATCTCCGGCCCCTCGCCCGTGGCCAGTGCAAGGTCACCAGCGAGGTCCGACCGCGCTAGTATAGATAGCCAGCGATCGTCTGTCGTCTCCACTCAGCCTGGGAGGATGGCACCTATGGAGAGGCGGCCGAGTGACCAGGCACAGGGCGATGGCGACGGCGAAAACGGCCGAGTCGGCCGCTCGGAGCGGATTGAGCCAGTTTCAGCGCCGGCCAGTGCTCGACCGAGCAGGGAACACAGCCGGGCATCCAGCTTGGCGGCAATGCGTTCGCCGTCGACAGTCAGCCTCGACTTCGTGAAGCTGCCTCCGCCTCCAGACGAGATTAGCGACGACTACGAGGCGTCCACAAACGGAGACGAAGTAGGGCCCAGGGAGCGCGAGCCGGCGGTGGCGGCGCATCACATCCGTCGCAGCAGCACGCAGAGCACCACCAACTCGATGGCAGCTGTGCAGCCAGCCACAAACGGCGTCAAGAAGGTGGCGGCGGGGGCGAAGCCCGTAAAGCAGTACTCCCAGCTGTCTGAACAGGAGACACGGGTGGCCGTAGAGCTCTTGTTCGCCATCATCAACGAGATGTACACCCTCTCGTCTGCATGGAACATCCGTCGGACTCTGCTCGCGGCGGCAAAGTCATTCCTGCTGCGTCCTGGGAACCCCTCCCTGTTGACGGTCCAGTCCCTCATCCAGTCATCGGTCCTGGACGCCAACGCATCGGACGCGGGCATCGCAGCGTCGCTGCGCAAGCTGCGGGAGAACACCATGCCCACGGATCAGGAACGGACGGCGTGGCCTGCGGAGATGACCACGGAGGAAAAGGAGAAGTTGGCGGTCAAAGCTCGACGGCTTCTCATCCAGAGCGGGGTGCCGGCGGCGCTCATGGGGGTCATGGGTCAGGCGGCGACGGGCGAGGCGCTGGGCAGGGTGTTTGACTGCCTGCAGATCGAGGAGGTGGCGAGGGGCTTGATATTCGGGCTACTACTGCAGGCAGTGAGGATTGTGACGCATTGATGGCGCGGCAACAGTCGGCATCATGAGTGATGGCGTCCCCCTACTTTGTTTCGTCTACGACTGTGCACGACAAAGTGTCAGGGGGACAACGGATTATGACGGGGAAAGCTTGCTCGGGTTTTCCGTTTGGGATAGTGTACTTGATATAGAATTACGACATTATATCTACATGCCAAAATATCTCGGTACAAAGGTGCAGCAGGGGCCGCTGGGCGCTTCCTTTGGAGCCTTCATTACACCCGGCGGCGGGAGACGTCGGACCAGATCGAGAGCCGTCAAGGCATATGCGATCCTGGTGTGGCTGGGCCGGAGAACGACCGACAGACGGCTACAGCATGGCTGATATCAGTGACATGCAGCCTGACAAGCCCCGGTCCCCCGGGCGCATTCTAGTGACTCGACGTGCGTCCCGACTCCGTCTACGCATGCGACGAACCAGGGCGTCGCCAGGCACAGCAGACGACTACGCCAACACCACCAAACCACG
This sequence comes from Tolypocladium ovalisporum, assembly GCA_024340015.1. Classification (NCBI taxonomy): domain Eukaryota; kingdom Fungi; phylum Ascomycota; class Sordariomycetes; order Hypocreales; family Ophiocordycipitaceae; genus Tolypocladium; species Tolypocladium ovalisporum. Next base: position 391,174 of record JALHBZ010000178.1, on the reverse strand, counting down.
TCCAAGCGAGCATCGAGTCCCACCCCAGTTCACTTCCGTCACTCACTCACTCAACCCATCTACCTTGTTAGCGAAACAGCCCAATTGCCCTCAAAAGCCTCAAGAGGCGGCCGGCCCCGCAACTGATGGCCCCATTTGTACCACAGCGCCGAGTTCGGGTCCGATTTCCTCTGTTCCCCGCGATCCCGTCTCGTTCCCAACGACGCGCCCGCCAAGTTGGGAGACTAGAGGCTGGTTGATTACCACCTCAGTCATGCTCGGAGGGAACAGGGGGTGGCAAGTCTGCTTGAGTGGGTGTCGTTGGTCGCCCACTACAGCGCGACATTCCTTTCGGTGTCGAGTGTCCCGATCTGCAGATTTCTAGTTGGGCGTGTTGGTGGTGCGCCGCGGGCGTCTCGTACCTTGGGCGTCGGGCTGCCCGTCAGGGGACGATGGTGGGAGGGAGCAAGGCAGGCATGGACGCTGAAAGGAACCCAAGGGAACCGGGCCGTTTGGCCGCTGTCGCCGTCCGTCGACGAGACAAACAGAGGCTCGAGGCCAGGATGGGATGGCAGGCAACACCGCAGGCGTAGCACGCGACACTGCATGGAAGCCACACTAGAATACGGCCTTCTGCAGGAGAAGCGCAGCCAGGGGGCGCCTGAACAATACGCACTGTCTTATGCTTCTTCCTCATACGTCACCGACGGCGGCAGCGCTGCAGAACAGGATTGATATGCCTGTAATTATGTGCGCGTCTTGGTCTGGTTCACGGGCACAGGGACTCAAAAGTCGAGAACCTTTGCAGGCGTTGCGGATTAGGAATTAGACTACATTTGAATAGATCAAATATACATGCAAGTCCAGGCCGCAGCAGCCAAAAGCAGAGGCAACTGTCCACCGCACATCCGTTTTGGTACGTGCCCACGCCATGCAATGCCATGCAGTCCCTCTGCAGCAAAGAACTGAACGGTGGGGGGTTGCCGCCTGCGGAGGTTGCACTTGAGCAGTGGAGCGTTCCGTAGTCCCGGCTTCATGTTCCTGTTTCAGGCTCGGCGGCCAGCCACGCTGCCTCCGTCTCTGGGCCCCCCCTTGTCTGTCATTGCCCCTCGTTCCGCGGAGCCGCAGCGGCGTGTTCCAGAAGCATGTCCGGACCCCCTTGCCCCAGGCCCCAGCTAAGCTGAACGCCACTGGGGTCATCGACGCCATGAGGCACACCTCAGAATTCGGCACGGGCAGGTGACGAGGGACAAGCTACCAACGGCAAACGAGCTCGCTAGGCAATTACCACGGTGAACCTCGGTATTTGGAGAAGCGCCACAGACGGCAATAATGTTACTAAGAAACAGAGTGCCAGTGCAGTGTTGCGAGGCGGAATGAGACATAATCCGCGTGCCCGAGTCGGCCGTATCGCCTGAGGACCTTCTATAGTCGTACAAGAAGTATTTCAACAAAGAAAATCAGGAGTGCCATTCCAAGATCGGAACGGTGAATGAAACGACGCCATAGTGAAGCTGTTGCGCAACGGGTATCGAAACATCGCTGGCCGTTATTATGAAGACAGAAAAGTCAAGGCGTTGGGTTTGTTGGTGATTGTTGGTGATGGTCGTAATTATGAAGATTGTTGCTGCGGAGGGAAGAGTTGGGTTGTGACCGAGGCAGGCCGCGTGGCTGACTCAAGGCTTGAAGACGGCGCTCGTGAGGAGCACTGGGCTTTCGGATGGCTTGTCCTTCATTGGCGGCGTGGGCGCGGATGGTGACAAAGGAGCGACGATGGCCGAAGCCACACGAGGAATGGCGAGGGTCGCTTGAGGGGACGGAGTGGTCGCCATTTTGAGAGCAGCAACACTTGAGCCGGCGTTGCCACCCGCTGAGGGGTCAGTCTGGCCATTGAGCTTCTCGTGGCTTTTCTGCCTCTCACGCTCCGTGCGTAGGGGCTCCAGCTGCTTCTTGGGTGCATGCTCGCTCACATTGCTGCTCATCTTGGATATTTCGTTCTCGACGTCTGCCAGCAGCGCATAGACGTCGTCTCCAGCGTAGATCCGGATGCTCTCCACATCGCCGCGCTTCAACGTGATTGTACTCGCTGCTCGACTCTCCTGACCCTGAGCTGCAGCCTCGACAACGATGGGGTGCTCCAAGACGACGCTTGGCACCTGCGCCACCACTCGTTGCGGCGATGGAGAGCTACTGCCTGTCCGGTCGGAAAACGTCTGCTTTGAAGGGCTCCGGGGAGGCGTGGAAATGTCGCGAGGAAGCGGCGACCTCATCCCCACGGCTTGCTGCAGCGACTCACTGGCTGCAGCCGCAGCAGGGTTTCCAGGCAGAGGCAGAATAGACGCGGCCGCGACGTGTTCCAGCAGCTTCTGGCGAACACGGGTGCGTCGGTTTTCGGCCTCCTCAAGCTTGGTGACCCAGTCATCGATGGAAGCGTCGAGCTCCGCCAGTGCTTCCTCTTGCTTCAGCATGGACTCGTGGCTGAAGCGGGCCACGCGGGGCGAGCGAAGATACTGGCAGATGCGAGAGTGGAGGTTGCGGCGTCCGGCTCGTAAGGATGTATATGTACGTCGGAGGTACTCTGTCCGGTCGTCCAGATGGCGCAGTTCCTGTTCGGGCTCGGTTAGCTTCTAGAGCCTTCAGATATGAGCATGTGTCTATTTACCTTTGAGAGAGCCTCAACATCCTCCACCTTGAGGACCTCGAATCTCTCGGCTTGGCCAAATGCCTGCTTATGGAGGGTCGCCAGGTCGTTGGCGTTGAGTTTGCTCACGGCATCACTCGCCTTCCATCCCCGAGGCAATTCCTCAAACGCCCTTCGCTCGGAGCTCTTGGCCCGCCTGGTCTCACTACTCATTAGAAGCGGCCCATTGTTATTGCGCACCTCGACACGCTTCCTCGGCCTGCCCCTGTCCAGGACACTCGACGACTCGGATGCCCCTCTGCGGTGACCGTAGACGTAGCCACGCTGCCCATCTTCTGAGTGCAGCACCACACCCCGCTCACTGGCGGCACTTCCATCCCATGGTTTGGGAGAGGCGCCATGAGTTTCCATGAGTGGGGCAGAGACGGGTGTCGTGGCCGATGCGCCATCTGAGATGGCGGATCGTGGGCAAAGGAGATCTGGCGTCGAGGCACTCGGCGTGAACCGTGACCGGCTCATGGGCGAGACATCAATGCGGGCTGACCGTGACGATTCCAGCGGCGGAGTGCTGCCAGACCTGAGCTTTGCCGGGGTGATCTTGGATTGCAGCAGAGGCTGTGGCGAATTGGAGCTTGGGATAACCAGTGGAGCTAGGTGTCTAGGGGACATCGGTCGCTCAGCCGTCGGAGTAGCTGCTATAAGTGCCTCCTCGATGGCCCTGGTAAAATCGTCCTCGACTTCTACCCCCGCTGTGGCGACTGGTGGAACAGGACCAAACCGACTCGGCTTGGTTGCGTCTTCCGGAGCACTACTAGAGCGCTCGTGAAGAGGCGGCCTCCCGGGGATCGTAGCTGTTCTACTGTAAGCAAAGATGATGCAGCCAGAAGCTTGATATCAGGGTCATACGTGAATCCATGGCGACTTCCTGTACCGTTGTCATGGGACCCAACTCGGGAACGCTGACTTTGCGTCGGCGGACGAGATTGTGCTGGTTGATCCTGAGCCGCAGGTTGAGACCCGCGCCAGACTTGTCGCTCTTCTCGCCGCCCTGACCCATTGCAACGGCAAAGGCCTTTTCCGGATCCAATGCCTTGCCGCTATTCAAGACTGGTAGCTGCTTCTCCTTGGGGAAGAGCTGGTACTTCCGTTGCTGGTCCGGTTGCAGCATCCTCCAGACGAAAGGCTTCTCGGAAGCAGACGTGGGCGGCGTTGTCTGTGTGGCAAGGTGTAAGTGATCGGAGCAAGAAAGCAAGTGGTAGAGTAGGTGCGTACCGAGAGCATCGGTGGTGCCGGTGAAGAAGGTTTTGATATAGAAGCCGGTTCCAGGTTGGCGATGCAGCTGGCAATGTGAGCCATGGCGCCGAGAGTGTGCAGCTTGAGTAGCTTGCCACTTGTGCGGGTTCTCTTGTTTGGAAACAGTCTGAGGTATATGAAGGAGGGCTAGCAACGCCACGGGTGTTGAGCTATCAGCCGGCTAGAGGGAAAAGCAACATCGGCCATGAATTTGACAGCCCACAGGGACGGAGCCGGACGACGACACGACGGCGTCCTGGGTATATATTTGGAGGCGGCGGGATCGAGCACAGACACCCACGGAGCCAGCCCTGATGGGCAAACATGGATGCCGCCCTTGGCTTGCATGCGGGCTCACAGCACCAGCGAAGCGAGGATGACGAGGGTCCACCGCCCGCCAAGGGCTCAGGGCCCCATCCAGGCGATGAGGGTCCCGGGTGTCAAAGTCATCGTCGGGGAGCCAAAACAGGCCAAACCTCTGAGACGGTGCGTGCATTGGTATGAGCTGGGCCGAACAGACGGGGTGTGAAGGGAGGAATGGTAGCTGGTGGTGTACGTGGTGGGGGAGGCGAGGGAGGTGCTGGGCAGACGGCGTGTGGGGGAAAGCCAAGTCAGGTACCTTGGGGAATACATGGAGTTGAAACCTGCTGCAGGGCGCAACACGAGGTACCTTGGTCCAGGGTCACGGATAGAGGCTCCAAAGGGGGATAGGCGGGCGCCCGTGGGCCAGCGACAGGGGTGTCTCGAGTCTTTGACCCAGTGCTGCCGGCAAAGGACGGGGTCAAACCCCCCTTGCTTGACCCGGTTGTTCCTGGAAAGCTGGGTCCTGGACCTCACTCTCACACCCCACTTCCTCACCGTGGGCGGAGAGAAGAAGCATGGCGGTCCCCCCCCCCTTGCGACCTCCTGCGACCCCCCGCCGACCCTGCTGCCGATGTTCGCACGGCGAGATCTGGCTGGCACGCAATGCCACTTTGGATGCCACACTGGGGCCCAGGCCGCCCGGGCTGCTGGGAGGCGGAGCGGGCGAACGGCCATGATGAGACAGCGCCGCCGAATATTGACAGAGACGGAGAGGCGGGAGCGCATCTGGCACAGTGGTCAGTGTCTCGAATCTCGACTCGTCGGTGGCGGTCTTGCTGCATCTCGGTCCCAGAGTCACGGCGTTGCAGAGGGCTAATTGCACCGTCTGCCCGAGTACTTGTACAGCAATTTTGCCTTGACGGGCGAGTATCAGGCGGCGCTGTCTTACAAGGCCACAAGCCCGCTTCAGTTGAAGCGGAGGAGGTGGGAATTACCTTATTAGGTACTTGCGGCGTTGATTTAGCAGAGCTGCTCCCTGCGCAGCGGCCGTGGCTTGCGGGTAGCCTCACCAAGCCTCAACAAGCCTCACCTACGGACCATCTCCGACATCCGCTCCAAGGCAACCCGTCGCATGGGGACAGTGACCGTCATCCCGCCCATACTCGTACCTGCAGACTACTGAGCTCTCGTACTCGACGTGCTGCCTCTGCACGGGCGTGCAAACAAGCAGCCGCCCCATGACACAAGCCAGCGAAAGGCCGAGCCGTGGAGATTGGTCAAGGACCGTCCGCCGTGTGCGGCAGCTTCCGGGCCATCGTCGGAGCGCGAGCGCTGCAGAGGGAATGATGCTCGAGCGGCGAGTGGACGTGCGTCTCAACGCTGCTCTGCGGCGCTCCGTCGCCCGCTCGTTCGCTCTCAACCGGGGCTCCGTCATTGGACGGATCATCTCTGGTCGGCCGCAACAATCAAAGCAAAGGGTCCACTGTCGGCCTGTCTGTTTTGACCGTGCGGAGGAGAGGTGGCACTGCTGCGCCTACTCGTACGCTTCCTGTACGCGCATTGCGACGATGTGGTGGGAGCGTCCCCCAAAGAAGCCATTGGATGCCACGCTGGGAAACGCTATCGTCATGCGCATCAGACTATCTGGCACGAACCGCACCGTACCTGGCATGGCGCTGGGACTAGCGGAGCCGTCGAAACGAAGTTGCCGCGACCTCGCTAAACAAGCCGTGACATTTTCTCCGTCACCTGGTTCGAGCCGCAACGCCGTCGGTTCCTCTCTTTGCTTGCGTCGTGCCGCCCTCTGCTCTGCTGGTTGCGTCAACTTCTTTGGCCTGCCCTCGGGTGTCTCTGGCGAGTCCTGTGTCTCTCGGCGTCTGTCTCAACACAGGTCGCTCTACCTGAAAAGAGCCCCGGGAATGCCGTAGAGAAAGCTTGCGAAAGCTCTGCCGCGCTCCACGGCGCCAGCCTCCCGCGCGAGTCTGAGGGCCGTGCAGCGTCAATGCTCTCGACGCTCATCCATGCGGCCACAGTACGTACTAATCCTGCGTCACGGGAGTGGCGGCCACAGACGCGGCAAACTAACGTCGCTGCGTCGGCGATGGTGCTTTGGATGGTGGAGTTCAGGTACGAAGTTACAAAGATCGGTACACCATCTTGACGATATCGGCTTGGCAAACTCCATACGCACGAACACGCCCCGACGTTTTCCACGATGGAAATGCCGATCACCAAGATAAAGTGTCGTTGGCGCGAGCTGATCGATGGACACATCAAATTGCTTCTTGCATTGGCTCCATATGTTGACTCGGCATCGAACAGCGTGCAGTTCATTGGCTTTGAGTTTCACCTTCTTTCGCCAACCCATGGTGCGGCCGACCATGTGGCGAGGTACGGAGTAGGGTTACATTGTGTCCTCCACCCGTTATGGGACTCAGTGCAGATCAGCGTCACCTGAAAACTCCCAGAGCTTCTTACTCGTACTTGCACTCGTACGATTGTGTAAGTGCGAGGATCCGGGGACACAGCACCAATGCCTTGCGAGGTTTGGCATTCCAGGATATTTTAGCTGCGAGGCCCGCAGAATGGAACCGGCAACAGACACCAGTAGAACCAAACCAGAGAGAAAATAGACGATGATGTCTAGATGGGCGGGGCTGGACCGGGGAGCGAGGATCGCATGGCGTTTTCTGGCTGGCATCGAGCTGGCAAGGCGTGGAGGATCTCGTCCCGCAAAGGAAGCTCTTAGCAACAGACCGCCACAGTATGCACGCACGGGGAGCCGGACCTCGTCGAACTGAACGCCAAACAAGCCACCCTGCAAAGATCGCTTGACAGCTGTCTGCGACGCTCCTCTCCACGGCCAGCCACGGCGTGCGGTTCGACGCTCCGGGGCAGCCGGCAGGTCGCAGCTACGCGTCAGCCTTGGCTCAAAGAGTTCATATGTCCGCCAGCCAGTGTCAGTGCGTGCATCCCGTGATTCCCGTGACGGCCTTGACAGGGAGGCCAGAGAGGGGGTCCGGGCTTCCTGCGCGCCGGCCGGTGGGAGACGCACTGCAGAGAACGCGCCATTTCCGTTCCACTTCCACTTCCACTTCCATCGCGTCGTCCGAGGCACCGTGCGGCTCGACGCCGAGAAGAGTAAGAAATGTTTCTACGCAATGACAGCGGGTCTGTTACCATTGGCCCAGCCTTGACAAACACGGCCTGCCAAGGTCTCGATAGGGAAGCGGGCTGAAGTTGCATCTTGCAAGGCGTCCAACCCACGTGCGAAGGTCCTTTCTCGTTGCGTTGCGCTGCTCGGCTTTGAAACCTGCTTTCCCGCCTCGCCGCAGGATGAATGGCGCGGGGGAGCCACTGACCTGGAAGAGGGCAGCCTTCTGCGCGGCGCGGCATTCCGCGGCTGTGATAGATTCGTTGGCCAGGCTGTTAATGGTGACAAGCAAGGCATCCCATGTCGTCGATCATACTGGCACCTGCTAGCCTCGCCCTGGCCCTGCCCGTTGTTCAATCTGATTGTCGATTGACGGATCCCCGGCGGCGCCAGCCGTCTTGGGATGCCTATCCGTAGCTTGGAGTCCAGTCTGGACTCGTCAGACAGCAGGGACCCCCTGTTCTTAGCAAAAATTGCGTCCTATACCCGGAGTCCGGCCCTGCCAACCCGGGTTTTTCGTGGCCGGTCGTCCCACGTGACGAGATGTTCCTGTGAGGGCCAAATCGCGTCCCCCGCCCCCATGCGAGTTCTCACTGCTGCTGACCCTGCCCTTGCCATCACCGAGGTGTCCAAGCCCATTGCATATGGCTGCATAATGGCCACAATCGAAGCTCCAACACTGCTGTCCACCAGCCACAGAGTGCTAGCCTGGGACCTGGTCAGACCGCCACTGTGATACCCACGATCACATCGCATCCCACTCAATCCGAGGGCCAATGCGCGAACAGCAGCGTGCGGGCACCCGTCAGCTGTCATTTCTTCTACCATGTCGTCAACAGCATGGCGCGCCTAGCAGCGAGGCACTGTACCGTTACTACCGTGGCCTGCAGAGTGCGGACGTCGCCCGACCGAATGCGACCGAAGCTTGTCCTCGAAGAACATTCCCCGTGACGACTAGTGTGGCACAGCGGCAGAGCCGGTGTGCTCTTCCGCACGCAGTTGCATATTGCGCTGCAGGCAACCCTCCCCTGCGGCTGACGGGCCCAGCTTCCGACGGGCAACGACGACGACATCGTCCCACTGGAGTGACTTCTCTGGCATACTGTATACTCGTAGGCTGCCCGCCAACCTTGCGGTGCATGTATCGTACCTTGCAGGCGACAACGCCCGGGCTCTCAATGACTCAATAAAGTCCTTGGCTACTCGTTCGTCTTGACATCCGCACAAGACGTTACTGCGTCGGTCTCCTCGGCGATCGTCGAACGTGGCCCGTCAGCTCGGTCCTGTCACGTCAAAGCGGCAGCAAGTAAGTGGAGGCTGCGAAGAAGTTCTAACCCAAAAGCCCCAAGATCTGCCGGGGGCGATACCCAATCTGCTTCAATCCAGTAGGTTGTAAAACACGCCGGAGGTGTCAGTCAGTATTTGTTTCGTCAAGGAAGTCGGTTCTGCGGCAGTTTCGCGCCTTGTTCCTCGGCAGGTGTCTCACGCGGCCTCCACAAGTCTGAGGCCGGATGAGCACGGCTCTCAACATCTCAGACGCTTCGGCAACAAACAATCGAGCTTCCACAGACGGCAATGCTTCACTAATTAGAAGCTCGACTCAATGTGGTTCGCCGCCATGTGCTGGGTCCAATACCCCCGGCGCCTTGGCGCTCCGGGATGCTAGGGCCCAAGCATACCTTGAGCGTGACGTCCAGCACGAGGGCTCCTGGCTTCGGATGCATCATCGCAATGATCACATTCGGCCATCCGCAGCTTGTCCGTCGCAGAGAGGAAACAAATTTGAATAAGTCGCATGTTGATCAGACAAGTGGCGAGCACAAGCCGACGGCATATTCTTGTACCGTGTACCCCGTGTTCGACCCCTACACGGCATGTTTAAATTTCAGCATTCGATATTGCCAAGCGACTTATGATGGCATACTAAGATGTGGCAATCAGAGCTTGCTTTCTAGAAGAGCAAAGCCAAGGCGGCGACCCGCCGGGGTGCCAAATTAGAACAATCGGGCTGCGCCGTATCCTCTCAAACGCCAAGTGTCGTTGGCCCATCGCTTCCACCGGCCTGAGACGAAGATCAATTCCCCGACGAGCTTTGCGACTTCGACCCGATGCTCGTTTGCGACAAAGGTAAGGGTTTGACAGCTCAGCCGTAGCATTTGCAAATGCTCAGTACAGACTTCGAACATTGGTAGTCTTTATTCCTCTTACCAGCCCGAATGATAGACTTGGCACAACTGTCTGAACCCTACTCGACAAGGATACTGGAGCTGTGCGGGCATGACAGCGTAAGCGAAGGCCGGGATTCCCGAGCACGAGCTGGACGCCTTGTTCCGGTGACAATCATTGCCTCAGGCAGTCGCAGGTGAGACGCGAGGAACGTCATGTATTACCTTTCCATGCAGCATCTTTCAGAGGCTGTACATGAAGCTATTCTCCTCGGCGTGGCGAACGGCACAATGTTCACTTTGCGCACTCATCTGAAGGAAGCAATCACAAAGCGACCACGCTCTCACTCGCTAGGCATGCATGCATAAATCTTGAAGAGCCTGCTCAATGCCCGGCTCCGTGCATCAAGGGGTCCGAGCCGTTGACTTGGATAACCCAGTTACCCAGACCAAGGCCCAGGGCTGAAACATTGTTTCAACTCCGCACTTTGCCGGGGTCCCTTGCTGCCAGGGCCACTGGGCTTGCGTCCTGACTTCGGCCATCAAATCGTGGTCGCCTCTAAACCCTACGAGTACAAGCACAGGGAGGTCTACGAGGTACCTCCTACGAGGCGTTAGAGGACGTCTTCCGACAATCCATCCGCTTTCCAGTCCTCATCCATAGCGCCCTCATCCGGAATCCGACTGCTTCTATCACAAGCACCGAGTCCTTCTTACTCCGTACCTGTACTCGAAGTGTTCTTGGTTCAGGTGGGGGAAGTGGGGTTTCTGAACCCTTGCCCGCCGTCAACGGCCTGTGGTGAGGCGGCATGGCGGCCAGGGTTGTTTGAGCGCACGGGCGTTGACTCGCGCCTCGACGGCACAGGCCCATGTGGACAGGCTTGGCGCATTGCCCATACTTGCAGGACGTTGTGGTCTGAGCTTGACGCCAGACCGACGGATCGTTGAAAGGTGCATACCGCAGCAAGCATCAGGCTGCTGATTCAATGATGGCGGTGGCTGGTGGATGAGGCGGGTTCGGCCGAGATGTCGACCGCCGGAATGCGGCCAGCCACAAGAAGCCGTGACCACCGGCCGTCTCCGGTTCGGCAGTGGGACCCGACTTCTGACTGTTTGAGCCCGGGGCTCACTGCTGCACGTCGGCCGAAGACCCTTGGCGGTCAAATTGCACAAGACGCCTATTTTCGCCGTCGCGACAAGCAACTGCAGAGCAGTATCCGGTCACTTCTGCCAGCTGTTCTCTTTGGAGGGGATTTATCGCTGAAACCGAGTGATTCGCTCCCTTTGTTTTCCTTCTGAAAGGATGTTCAACAGCCGCCACGGTTGGACAAGGTGCGGTGTTTCGGCCGCTTGACGGCAATCCAACGGCAATAGTGAAGGGCGTCGCCGATCTCGAACGCAACGGCTTGCCTACTCCTGGACCATCGCCAGGGTCTGTCAGAGTTCACAAGCGTCGGCTGAACAGCTCGAGCGACGAGGAGTTTGACGAAATCCCACTCATCATCACGCCCCTTTCCCCTACCGCAAGCCTGGTATTCGCTATAATCCCCGATGTTCTTATATCGCGCGACACTTTGTTTCACGTTGGCTTCTGCGAAGAAAATGCTACTGAGCTATAGAGTAGGTAGAATAATTAGCCTGCCGGGGGACCTGGATGTGAAACCGATGTCGATAACGGATTCCTTTTATTAACTTTATAGACAGCCCGCTCCTAAGTATATACTATGCTATAGGTAAAGATAAGCGAGAATAGCGAACGTATCTAGATATGCACGGCATTGTCGCTTACCTATAAGATACAATTATAGACCCTTACTTCGAGCATCTGCGACTCTCAGAGTCCTGCCTCTTCTGGGTTACGGATACGGTCAGGATGCGCGCTATGAAGGACTCATAGAAATATGATTCAGAAAGCAAAGCGCCAGCGAGACACGGAACTTCGTCGACAAGCATCTCGCCGGGTGGAGCTGCTGCAGAGTCGTCGTACGACCGGCCATGCCCAGATAAGATCTGTGTAGGGCGCGATTGGGTCTGAGAGTGTGCACTCTGCAGCCCAAGGTACGGAGAAGCAGCCTTGCCCCCCCTGTGCGTCGAGGGAGGGCGGGCGAAGGAAGGGGCGGGCACGAGGCCACCGACTACCAGACCAATCAAGGCAACGGCACCAAAACTCTTGTTTTGCGGTGCTGGACGCCCCGAGAGGTTGTCCAGAGGCCAATTGCGCACTCGTTCGTTTGTTGTCCGCTGCCATCGGCGCGCGTTCCGGGCGTCGTTCGCTTGTTAGTGCGTCTGCTCGTCCGTCGCGTGGTTCCTCGTTGCTAAGAGAGGGTTCCCGAAGTGCCCGGATTGTTTCCGTTCGCTGAACGAAACATGTTGTGTTGCATGGCCTCTTCTTTGCTTGTGGACCAATCGCACGTGGCCGTGGTGTGCCAAGGGCCCAAGATTAAAGAAGTCGCCAGTGTCTTGAACTCTGTGCGCAGACTAAGGTAGTTCGTGGGGGTCCTAGCTAATTGCAAAGCAGCCTCGCTTTCGGGAGCTTACGCCGAGCCATCGGGACTATCAGAAGCACAGAGGCTGCTGCTTGCCATGATGCACTTGCTCGAAACAAGTCTCACCTTCGGGACGGCCGTCGTCGGAAAGCTCCCGCAATTGTCATCGTTGGAAAACTGGTACGACGAGCGCTCGGGGAAAGGTGAAGTCCAGTGGCCACCACCGTGTGGGACATCCGGCACCCACGACAGACCTGAGACAGTGATGCATGCTTGTTCATATCGGTCGCAACGCCGAACGGTCCTATCTCGAGTATCTAGCCTAAGCGCCGAGTTCGGCTTGCAGAAGCGGCAACTCATGCATCTCATCCTCTCTTTCGGGTCCGAGTCTTGCCAACCACCCACCTTCTTGGTCGCACCATCGAGACACAATTATGCCGGAAGAGATTTGCGTACCGCTGAATCCTCGCTCTGCCGATGTTCCACTCATCCACATTATGCGATCCGCGTCCGTGTCCTCGGAAGCTCTCGGCAGTGCGGCCACCGTAACTGCAGTGGACAAAGAAGACGTAGTGTCATGCGCGGGATGTGGTTCGAGTCCTATGGCAGGTCGCGATTATTGCCATATACGTTGTAGTCCGACTAAGGTACCGTGCTCTGAACGATGCGCAGGTGTGAGTGTAGTCTTCTGGGCGAACATCATGGTCTGATTCTGCGCGTGGCATGAGCCCGCACTCGCAGCTGGCATCGAGTGAGAACGACTATGGCAAAGCACGTTCTGGTCGGGATGGACGAGCGTGTACCTGTACGCCTTGATCTTCCATCGAGGCTCGATCGAGGACGCTGTGGCCGCCTGCGAAATGCAAGTCCGGGTACTCTTCATCAAGATGGCTACGCGTGCTGCACGATGGTCAAAAAGATACCGATAGCCAGGTCTCAAGTGTTTCAACCGAAGCGCTTGATCCATCTGATCGGCGAAGGCGAATTCTGCTCTCTGTCGGTCTCACTTAGGGGGACTTTTGCTTCAGGTACCGAGCGGAGCAGTGTTGCAAACAGCCGCTCGTCGTACCGAAAGGCGCTTCTGTCTCGGCCGGCGCTTGGTGGTAGCTCTTGTCACAGAAGTTGTGTGTCAAGGACTTCGGCATTGAGCTCATCTCGCTGCAAGGCGAAAGATGTAGCACTTTGGCTCTCCTTGCTCGCCGAATTGCAGCTTCAGATTGCATGTTCTCTTTCCGGGCCGCTCGAAAGATGAGCTCGTCGGCTGGGTCAGCATCAAGGTCTACTTCAATAGACTGGCCAACAGCAGTGCTCCGGAAAATACGGGCATCCAGCGCCTCGGGGTAGTCTTGAATTCAATGTGGCCGAATTCAAGAAGCTCGTCTGTAGGACACGCAAGCAAAGGAAGCTCATTCAGCCATGTCACGCAACAAGATACAAATATGCTTTGCTTGGGATGTCGCAAACCTGGATAATCTTTTTCTGGCTAACGTTTGGTTGTGGTCCCAACTCTAATGTCGCCTACTTCCGGCCGTTTCTGACCGATGTTGGAGCCACTGCTGTTAACGGCACCGCTGCTGCCAATGATATACCGCATTATGTAAAACGCAACTGGGCACATTTCTTGAAGTCTATTTGAGAGAACGTCCGAAAAGTTTTACTTGCCGGGCATGAGATGGTTGTTGCAAAAGACTGTTCTTTCTGTGACATCGCACGCATCACCGCCAAAACAGCTTCGCATCTCCTCGTGGCGATTGGTCCTATTCATGACATGCTCCGAACAAGACATCCGGACGATCGAGAGTTTCGTGACGGCTGCGTTGAATCTGTGTATATATGAAGTCAATTTCTGGCCTGAACGCGGCATCTTCAACCCGTTCGCGACGTCAGTCAAGAGCAGCCTGCGAGGACTCGCTCTATGCTGGGGCCTAGGGCACCGTGATGGGGTTAGTCCAGCCAAATGTTACGCCTTACCCTCCGAGTGGCGCATCAGTATACTGTCATCTGGATAGTTCAGCGCCAAGCAGGTCATCTTGTCACTGGAAGAATCATGGTAAGTGGTACGCAGCTTCTTTCGGTCCGAGAGACGTGGGTGCGACGTATAAGATTGAATGGGCTCTAGCTGTACCGCCAGGCTGTGATGTGCGGCCACCTCGACGAATGGGGCAGGTACATTCACCCCCGCCGCATGACGCAGCGTGACCTCTGGAGGAAAATATCCATATACATCAGGCAGGCGATAACTTGGAAGCGCTTGCGCAACGTCAAGTATGTTGCCAGCAGCTGCCTCTCGCCTTTCCACGCTTTTCCTCGTCTTCACTCGACGAAGCTGTCACGCTGCTGAAGCCCGCATCTCGTCGTCGGCTCTCGTGTTACTTCCACTGGCTTGGCTTCATTGTCTGACAGCATCGATACGATGGCCAGCGGCAAAGATTTAAGCCCCATAGGGAACCTCGCTGTAACGCTGCAGCAGGGCAGCACCTCGCCTCCAACGGTGAGAGTCTCGGTGGCCAACAACAACGACCATGCCATCACAATCCTGTCCTATCATTCGCCCCTGGATGACCTTGCCCTTCAACTCGGCCTACTCTCCGTCACGCCTGCCGGTTCCTCAGAGCCACTGGAGCTGCTCAATATCAAGGCAGCGCGGTTGTGGCCTCCGACAGACGACTGTCTCATTGTCGTCGAAGCTGGAGCCTCCGCGACGAATGATGTTGTTCTCAAGGAGCCACTGGTGCCCATGGACAAGCTCGGCAGCGAAGCAACTGTTGCTCTCAAGGGAAGATGGGTGGCAGTTTGGGATCGGCCGAGAGACCAGCTCAGCGACGAGGAAGTAGAGACCGCCATGAGCAGCGTCTTTGCAGGCGATTTCGCAACAAAGGACTTGAACATTACGATTGAGCAATAGCGGCGGGAGAGGCGGAGGAGACTCAGTATACATGAGTCTGTATGGCCACTGGTGTGGAACACTTACTTGCGGGAACGTCTCATCCTGGGCAATGGCTATCCTTTGGCTCCCAATTGGGCCATTGGCTCTCAAAACAGCATTAAAGTGCACATGCGGTTCCAGGTAGACACAATAAAACCCAGCAAGGTCATCTTCTTCAGTTCTTGACGAATGTTCTACCTTGGTGAAGCTATTAGCGTAGCTTGAACATTTGGAGTTGTGGTTTGGCTTGGGGGTTTAGCCCACAGCTGCATTTGTGCACTTCATAGCATTGAAGCCAGGGGTCAGCCAGCAGCCCGGGTCGATCCAGCATTCAATGGCCGGTACGGTCGTGACGTGGCTGTCGTACCCGGCGCGGCCCGCTTACCTTCGGGGGGGAATCAAAGGTCACCCAGCCACAACAGGAGAAGCTTGGGAAAGAGAAGAATGCTCAACAATTGCCAGAGACAAATTCGATGAGCAGTATGCTAGCTCTTTATTAGTAGTTCAAGGCATGACTCAGAAAACATGGGATGGGCAGCCGCTGTGCATTAATGAACCTCGGAAAACCCTCTGGTGGGGTCGGGTTGAATCGCCAGATGATCGTGGATCAGTGCTCCAGCGGGGCGCCCACGTGATGCCCTCGATTAGGAATGTGCCTGGTCCGACACGATTGGCAACGCCGCCGCGATGGGTTCTTCTGCCGCGAGTGCCCTGCATTGCATTTCATCGTCAAGCGGACACATGTCGTTGTTCTCAGCCTTGAAGCGAGTCAATCTCCCTTGGTCTTCCCAGAATCTCATCTACAACACAGCGAGACGGGGCTTCGCATCGGTCAACATGAGTTCAAACCGAGATCCCACCACGCTGTCCAACTACAGCGCATGGCGCACCAAGCACACGACGGTCAACTTCAAGCTCGACTTTGAGAAGAAATGTCTCAAGGGCTCTGTCCTCCTGCAGCTGGAGAGCCAGACTGATAAGGAGAGCAAGGAGGTCGTTCTGGACACGAGGTTCGTCGGCGTCTCGTCCGTCAACGTCAACTCCCACGAGTCCGAGTGGGAGCTGAAGGCGCACTCTAACCCCTTTGGTGCGCCTTTGCACATCTCACTTCCAGAGGGCGCTTCCAAGGGCGAGATCATCGACCTTGTCATTCACCTGCAGACGACGGACAAGTGCACGGCGCTGCAGTGGCTCACGCCCGCTCAGACCTCCAACAAGAAGCATCCTTACATGTTCTCGCAATGCCAGGCCATCAACGCCCGGTCAATCTTCCCCTGC
The DNA here is from genome assembly GCA_024340015.1 of Tolypocladium ovalisporum. Lineage (NCBI taxonomy): Eukaryota > Fungi > Ascomycota > Sordariomycetes > Hypocreales > Ophiocordycipitaceae > Tolypocladium > Tolypocladium ovalisporum. Next base: position 374,949 of record JALHBZ010000178.1, on the reverse strand, counting down.
CAGGACACACCGGATGTCAAGTCGACGTATACCTTCAAGCTCACCTCAACTCTTCCCGTGGTCGCCTCCGGTGTTCCTGTTGGTGACCACACGGCCACCCCCGGCACGGAGAAGCTCTACGAGTTTGAGCAAAAGGTCCCGATTCCCTCCTACCTGTTCGCCGTCGCCTCTGGAGATATTGTCACTGCCAAGATCGGGCCCCGCAGCGTCGTGGCGAGTGGCCCCAACGAGATTGAGGACTGCAAGTGGGAGCTAGAGGAGGACATGGAAAATTTCATGGACATTACCGACAAGCTCATTTTTCCGTACAGGTGGGGAGAGTACAACGTCTTGGTTCTCCCCCCTAGCTTCCCCTACGGAGGTGAGTTTGTCCACGATGAGATCTGGTGAAGCTTGTTGACGGCCGCTGTAGGCATGGAGAACCCGGTCTATACCTTTGCGACACCGACCATCATCAGCGGCGATCGTCAGAACGTTGACGTGATTGCCCATGAGCTGAGCCATAGCTGGAGCGGAAACTTGGTCACCAACGCTAGTTGGGAGCATTTGTAGGCCGCCCAAGCAAATATGCGCCGAGGACAGCATCACGAGCTGACAAATTGTACAGCTGGTTGAACGAGGGCTGGACCGTATATCTCGAGCGCCGGATTAAGGCTGCTGTTTATGGCGAGCCTGAGTTTGACTTTTCTTCCATCCTTGGCTGGAAGGGCCTCGGTAAGCATGCGTCAACTCGATACGTAGATGGGCACAACGCTGACAGCAAACAGAGGACGCCGTCACAATGTTCGGGAAAGATCACGAGTACACCAAGTTGATTGTCAGGCACGAAAATGTAGATCCCGAGGATGTCTACAGCCAGGTCTCCTACGAAAAGGGCTTCCATTTCGTCTACTACCTGGACCGGCTGGTTGGTCGCGAGAACTTTGACAAGTTCATTCCTCATTACTTCACCAAGTGGTCGGGCAAGTCCCTGGACTCATTTGAGTTCCGAGACACCTTCATGGACTTTTTCAACGGGCTCGGCGATGAGAACTTAAAGAGCAAGATTGCTACCATTGACTGGGAGGCCAGATTGTACAACCCTGGTCTGCCGCCGAAGCCCGACTTCGACACCACAATGGTGACCATGTGCTACGATCTGGCAGAGAAGTGGAAGGATGCTGTAAGTCCGCCGTCATGAAAGCTTTCAGGAATCGGAACCTGTTCTAACTTAGGTCGCAGTCGTTCGAGCCAAATGCCAGGGACGTAGAATCTTTCACCGCGAACCAGAAGCTCGTCTTCCTCGACAGAGTCTCAGAAGCAGAGCCGCTGAGCGCAGAGCGGGCTCAGCTCCTTGGAAAGGTGTACTCCTTCAACTTGTCAAAGAATATTGAGCTCAAGTCCTCGTACTATCTCGTTGCACTCAAGGCCAATGACCCGACCTGCTTCAATGGAGCCGCCGAGCTCCTTGGCCTCGTCGGTCGGATGAAATTCGTGCGGCCCCTCTTCCGCGCACTGTTCAAGGTAGACGAGAAGTTGGCGCTGGACACGTTTGCGAAGAACAGAGACTTTTACCACCCCATTTGTCGCGGCATGGTGCAGAAGGATTTGGGCATTCAGGACTAGATAGACTTGCTCCGAAGGAAGCCAGGAATATAGACCTCCGCCGCTCTAATCCAGCCACGATGAGGCATTCATGCTGTCGGTCCATGATTCTTTCTCTGCACGCCCAAACTGTTTTACGGAGTGGACGTCTTTTGCACCAAAGTTGCCGTACAGATGCGGAAAACCGCCCTCCCACTTGATAGGATCGACGAACTTGGCAAGCTCAAACTTGAGTAGCCACAAGCTGGAAACAGTACTGAAGAACCTGTCGGCCGTGAGAGGCACCTGCAAGACATCAATATCTGCAATTGACATGGGTTGCAGCCTGTCCTACCTGCGTGCTCGTGCTGAGATGAATGAAGCCATCGTTTTGGTCTAGCTTCGAGAGGGGGTATTCTGCAGGGATCGGCTCCGGTGGAGCCAAAGGCAGGATCTTGTACACATATTTCGGCGAGATATTTGACTCCATGCCTGTGATTAATAAATGAGCTGCCAGTTCCAATGGCTCTGTTCTGAGCCGTCAAGTGTCCAGAAACTAGGAAGCTTTTGTTGGGGTGGACCGTGTTTAGGGTAGGTTGTATGGCTGCAGTGGAGGTGCGAATCCGCCCGCTTACCGCATCCCCAGCTCATCTCCACGTGAGGTCCAGCTGTCACCTTTCAACAGCTGCTCTGCCGCGCTTAAACTTTAGCGACGGCGACACAATGTAGCAATACCGCAAAGCCATCTCCAGGCACCACCGCACAATGTCGCGTGGGCCGGTCCCATCGCAGCTCTGCCTGCTATCATCGCTGCCTGATCGTGCCTCTGGCGAAAAGGTCCGATTTCTGGGATGGTACGTTCACCCGTGCAATGCTTCTACCGGAGCAGCATGCGACCCCCAGCCGAGACTTTTCGCAGCGTGTTGATCTCTCTGCAGTGTTACTTCATACTCCACAGCATCGGCCTCGCTGATGGTCGGCCATCTGCATCCCAAGGGGACGAACTTCGCGGTGTCAATCAATGTAGAGCTGGTTCTCAAGACGCTCTCGTTCGAGCTGACCCGTGTCGGGGAGTGGATCAACGTCATCGGATACGTGATGCCCAAGCCAAAGGCTCAAGCCAGCGCGTCTGAGTGCGTGGATGTCCCGTCAGCATGCGTTCAGGCATTGCTGCTTTGGCCGGCCGGACCCTTGGACGTACAACGCTACGAGAGGAGCTTTGAGGAGGGCTGAAGCGTCAACGCCCTGGACCCGTTGAGTCTACACAGTGGCGGCAGTGCGGAGTGGCAACTGCAGACACTTACCGAGGCCTTACTGTGCAAATATGATCATCGGAAGCACCACTGGGGCACACGCTCTGCCATAGCAGTGGCTAGCCATACGACGCAGTCTATTGCCTGCTTTTTGAACCGAGGCACGCTGACAATGGAGCCAATGCCCTTGGAGTCAAGGACCACTCATTGGGTTGAAGCCTTGCCACCTGGCAGCATGCTGCAGGATCATGGAAATCGGCAGCACAAAATACCGCGACATATGGGGGCGTTGCTTTTCGCCGTTGGCAAATGTTGGAATAGTATGCAGCTGATTTTCTCCGTTCGCAGAACATCAAGGCTCTCGACGTCTTAATGTTGCATGTGACAGACCGGCAGAGTAACGCGTCTGGCCTAGACAACGTCTGCTTCGACACATGATGCTTGCGGCATGGTCCGGCACTGAGCCAAAGCTCCCAGCATCGAGTATCCGACTCTTCTGACCATCACTGGACCCCAGTCCGCCGACTGTTACTGTGCTGCCACCGAGAATTCCCCCTGCCGCTTCCCTCTACTGATCCGCGGGAAATGGTCACTGGCTGGTGCAGTGGCCTCTTGAACGACTTTGACGGATTCTCGCGGATCTTGGCGGCCATCTGTTCAGCTCACAGCTCCCTGGACTTTCGACAGACATCTTCAGTCTGCTCCTGAAGAGAGCAAAGAATTGGATCAGTCGAAAGTGGCTCATCTGCAGATAGTATGGATCTCACATCAGTCAGGCAAGCGCCTGGCGTTGTGATGAGGAATTCATCTTCCCCCTTGGAAACTCATGGTGTCAGCAAAGACAGACTGCAAGTGCCCCTCAGCCTGAGTTGGGTACCTCGAGGGCGTATGGCCTGCTCGTTGCTTGGGGCCCAAGGTGATATTGGAGCTCCTGGGCGATGACCTTATGGATATCCAGATGGGGTATCCAATATGGATTCATTGATGAAGACGACAGGATGGTGAGCTTCACATTTGGAGAACGTTGATTAGCAAAGGGAAAGGCTGCGAGATGCAGATCAGACTTCTCCCCAACGAAGACGAAAGAGCGACTTGGGTTGGGATTTATGGTCAAGGTTGGGGCAAGGATGCCGAATGATACGAAGTTTCTCTCCAAGCCCGTGCCGTCGCACAGACGAGGACCAAAGGGTCGCGTGCCCAAGGTCCAATAATAGCACCATGCGACGTAGCTTCACGGCCGCCGAATACAACAACAACCGCCCTCGTATGCCATGTATAGGACTGCGCATGCGCAGGTGCTGGCGTTCAAGAAGTGCTCTGATGCGTGCACGCGCCTTCGCGGGCGCCCCAAGTACAGGACACCGTCACGAATAGCGCGATAGGACTCTGGCGAAAATGAGGCGGACAAGTCATGATGGGGTTAGCAGACCGCCTCACCCGTGTGATAGATACCGATAGTGGCGCAACTGTCAATATATTGAGTTTGCCACTGCTCTCGTATGGCTTGCTCGGGCGATTCGTCATTATAGCCTCGAACCCCGGCCATAGCCTGTTGATGCTCAATATTGTTACAGGCTACCTAAACACCTGCATCCTGTCACAAATGATCTCGAAATGTAGAGATGAGGAGAACCTCATCTGGGCAAAAAAAGGCTTGCCGTTTCGCTGAATCCACTTGTGCCTTGCGCTTTCATGGTGTTCAGGTTGGGCTCCGAGGCCCAACGCGTGTTCTCCGCACGTGCAGCTGCCATACTGGGCGGACTGCGTGCTGCGGCCTGCTGTGATGCAGTTCACCAAGTAACATCGGCTGCATGCCGAAGTAGGGAGATTTTATCCGTCCGCATATTGTGATCTCATGCGGCGGTATACTTTGTACCCGGAAAGCCGACGTCTGTGGCCAGATGTCCCCTTGCGTGTAAGTCGCGACAGGCAGCTCACTATGACACGGTGCGTCGAGCATTTTCGTGGTTGAGCGACTTGAGGGCAATAGCGCGTGTGATGCATGAATGTGAGCTTGACACGGCAAGGTATTTAATTCAACAGCCTTTGCCAGTCTTGGCTTTTTGTTGTCGAATGGGCCATGCCCGCGAGAGAAACGAAGCTCGTGCTGAGGATGGGGGATCGACGTGGCGGCTGGTCTGGCCACGAAGATGACGGATTGCCAATGGAAACAGCGTAGCTTCTTGGGCGTCATACTCCGCCAGCTCAATACGAAGCCTGCTCAGTGCTCACGAGCCCCTGTTCCAGCCAGAGATATCGAGATTGGCCGGATAATCTGCGGATCGTGACGCCGCCATGCCTCCATGTGCCTGGATCGCACGTGAACGTCCCCTAATTCTGGGTGCCCCCGTTAGATCCAACCAGTGGCGGCCGCTGCAGCCACAGGCGAGGTGCATCAGGGATCAGCGCGACCGCGTCGTCGACCCCCTCGAATTTGTTGATGCTTCAGCATACCGTACACCTCAGACACGACGCCACGACTTTCCCACGCCCTCGTTACGACTCGACGACTGCCGCTGCGCTCTCACAGGCGAACATCTCGAGCCTGGGACCGCGCGACGAGCTGCTACAAGCGTCCCGCAACGGACGGAGCCCTCGGTGTCGTCATCCCTTTGCCGCCCACCTCGTGGTAACACAGTACGGCAGCGCGCATATCTACGAAAGGGGAACAACGGAGAGCATGGTTGGGACTCGCTGACAGCTTTTGGATCTGGGAATGCATGCGACTCCTGCGAACCTCCGCGGATCGACTGCGTGCGACTCGGACCCTCGGGCGTAAAGGCCACAGCCCAGGCGCATTGCTTGCAGGGACGCTTGCAGCTTCAGGGGACCATCTAGGGTCCCCGCAGACGACAGCGTAGCCATGGCACCTGCCGGCGGTGGCAATATCAAGGTGGTGGTGAGAGTGCGGCCGTTCAACGGAAGAGGTAAGACTCGTATTCCCACAGCGTCTCCAATCCTTTGCTCTCGTGGTCGACATGAGGGGATCAGCAACATTCACTAACCCACGGCCAGAGGTCGATCGCGGTTCAAAATGCATAGTCCATATGAAGGAGAACCAGACGGTGATCTCGCCACCAGACGGGCACGGGGCCAAGGCAGGCAAGGACGGGGGAGCCAAGACGTTCGCCTTCGACCGATCATATTGGTCCTTCAGCAAAGACGACTCGAGCTATGCTGGCCAATCCAACTTGTTTGACGATTTGGGGAGACCACTTTTGGATAATGCGTTCCAGGGGTACAATAATTGTATCTTCGCCTACGGCCAGACAGGCTCCGGAAAGTCGTACTCCATGATGGGCTACGGCAAAGAAGTCGGAATCATTCCCAACATCTGCCAGGACATGTTCAATCGAATCGAATCTATCCAAAAGAGCGACCCCAGCACCAAGTTCACGGTGGAGGTGTCCTACCTGGAAATCTACAACGAGCGTGTCCGCGACCTGCTCAACCCATCCACAAAGGGCAACCTCAAGGTCCGAGAGCATCCATCCACAGGCCCCTACGTCGAGGACCTTGCCAAACTGGTTGTCGGCAGCTTCCAGGAAATCGAGAACCTGATGGATGAAGGAAACAAGGCTCGAACAGTCGCGGCAACGAATATGAACGAAACCTCCAGCCGAAGTCACGCCGTTTTCACCCTCATGTTGACACAAAAGACACACGATGCCGAGACGAAGATGGAGTTGGAGAAGGTTGCCAAGATCAGTTTGGTCGATCTGGCTGGTTCCGAGAGAGCAAATTCTACCGGAGCGACAGGAGCGAGATTGAAGGAGGGCGCTGAGATCAACAGATCGCTGTCAACGCTTGGACGTGTCATCGCGGCATTAGCCGACCTACCTACCACGAAAAAGAAGAAGGCCACCAGCCAGGTACCATATAGAGACAGCGTCCTCACATGGCTGCTCAAAGATTCCCTTGGTGGCAACAGCATGACGGCCATGATAGCCGCCATCAGTCCTGCAGACATCAACTACGACGAGACACTCAGTACCCTGCGATATGCCGACTCTGCGAAGCGCATCAAGAACCATGCTGTCATCAATGAGGATGCCAATGCTCGCATGATCAGGGAATTGAAGGAGGAACTTGCGCTGCTGAGAAGCAAACTTGGAGTTGGCGTCGCCGGTGGCACGGCCGGCGGCCCAGTTCCCGCCGACGAAGTCTATGCTGATGGAACACCCCTGGAACAGCAAATGGTCAGCATCACCAACGCCGACGGAACCGTAAAGAAGGTCTCCAAGGCCGATATTGCCGAGCAATTGAGCCAGAGCGAGAAGCTGCTCACTGATTTGAATCAAACCTGGGAGCAGAAGCTCCAAAAGACCGAGGAAATCCACAAGGAGCGTGAAGCAGCTTTAGAGGAACTCGGTATCAGCATCGAAAAGGGATTCGTGGGGCTTCACACGCCAAAGAAGATGCCCCATTTGGTCAATCTGTCCGATGACCCTCTTCTTGCCGAGTGCCTGGTATACAACGTCAAGCCTGGAACGACCACCGTGGGCAATGTCGATACCAATGCTGACCATCAGGCCAACATACGCCTCAACGGGACGAGGATACTGCACGATCACTGCACATTCGAGAATGCGGCCGACGGCACCGTGACTGTCATCCCTTGCGACGGTGCGTCGGTGATGGTGAATGGGAAGCGAATCACTGAGCCAAAACAGCTCCATTCAGGCTACCGAGTGATTCTAGGCGACTTCCACATCTTTAGGTTCAATCATCCCATGGAAGCGCGAGCAGAAAGAGCCGAGGTTGGACAGAGCTTGCTACGGCAATCAATAACTGCCAGCCAGCTGCAAGCCTTGGATCGAACGTCCCCTTGCCCATCACCCCGACCGGGTCACGAGCGGTCAATTAGCAAGGCCTCGGATGCTGGCGACTCCCGACCTGACTCGCCGGCCCCTTTCCTCCGGAATGGCCGAGAGTCTGATTGGTCCCTGGCTCGGCGTGAGGCTGCTGGCGCCATTCTTGGATCCGACCAAAACTTTGGCAGCCTCACGGACGAGGAACTGAATGCCTTATTTGAGGAAGTCCAGAGGGCTCGTGCCGAACGTGTTAATGGCCGAGAAGATGGAGACGACTCGGAATCCGTTACATCCTATCAGTTCCGTGAAAAGTACCTGTCGACTGGGACATTCGACGGTTTCTCGCTCGATACCGCCCTAACCGTGCCCTCAACGCCGAAGCAAGGTGAGGTCGAGGACAGGCTGAAAGAAGCTCGAGAAGAGATGCAAAATCTGCTCGAGAGGCAGAAGGACGAATTCCAAGAACAGCTCAGAAGCGCCGAAGCCGCCAACGTGGAAGTGGAAGAGATTAGGAAGGAAAAGGCTAAGATGGAGACTGCGCTCAAGAACCTCAAGGACGATATGCAGAGACAACTCGTCATCCAGCGCAAGCAATTCGAGGAAAAGATTGAAAAGATGGATCCCCTGAAGCGACCAAGGCCGAACCCGAAGCTCTCAGAGGAGGAGATGGAACGCGCGAGGGCCACCGTCAAGGTGTGGCGGAGCCGCCATTTCGTCAAGATGGCCGAATCTGTCCTTCAAAATGCTGCCATCTTGAAAGAAGCGCAGATCATGAGCAATGAACTTGACGAGAGCGTCGTGTTTCAGTTTACCGTGGTCGATATCGGGCACGCGCTTTGCTCCTCGTACGACATGGTGCTCAACGGCTTGACCGGCGAAGGAGATGACGTTGCGTTGGACGAGGCCCCAAAGCCCTGCATTGGCATTCGCGTCATCGACTTCAAGAACAGCGTTGTCCACCTTTGGAGCATCGACAAGCTGCACGACCGCGTGCGGCAAATGCGGCAGATGCACCAATATCTTGATCAACCAGAGTATGCCCAGCACTTGAGCCTCGACAACCCCTTCGTCGAAACGTGCATGCCGTCCTACACTTTGGTTGGTGAGGCAGATATTCCCCTACAGGCTGTCTTTGAGAGTCGCGTCCAAGACTTTTCACTTGATGTCCTCTCGCCCTACACGTCGCAGGCAATTGGAATCGTGAAGCTGTCCCTCGAGCCATCGCACGCGCGAGCGCCAACGAATACGCTCAAATTCAACGTTGTGATGCACGAGCTCATCGGCTTTGCGGAGCGAGAGGGGACAGAAGTACACGCGCAGCTTTTCATTCCGGGGGTTTCGGAAGAGGACGGAGTCACGACAACTCAGATGATTGACGATTTTGATGAAGGCCCCATCCGGTTCGAGAGCGTGCACAACATGAGCGTCCCACTGTTCGCGGCCCAGGATGTCACGCTCAGGGTTGCCATCTTCGCCCACGTCTCGACAATGCATTTGGATAAGCTCCTCAGTTGGGACGACATGAGGGATGCTGGCTCAGTGAAGGATGTTGCGAAGGGGTCGCGGATTAGCGAGTCACAATTCTTTACCCAGGAGAAACACGACTTGCTGTCCCGCTTGCAAATCATGGAACTCAACGAGAATGGTGAATATCAGCCAGTCGAAGTGACGCAAACTAGTGAGCTCGACACCGGCACGTTTCAACTACACCAAGGCCTGCAACGACGGATTGGGATCAATATTTCGCACAGCTCGGGAGATGCCTTGCCCTGGGGTGACGTCGCATCAATACGGGCCGGCAAGGTCCAACTTGTGGATTCCGCAGGCAAGACGCCTGATATGGGCGCCAGTGAACCTGACGTGGCCCTCAAACTATCCTCCAACCCGGTGTTCCGCGAAAACGGGAATGGCACGAGGAGCATCACGCTCTATGCTCAATGGGACTCAAGCCTACACAACTCGCTGCTGCTCGACAGGGTCACCGCCGACAGATACCGGGTGCAGATGACGATCTTCTGGGAGATTACCTCTGACAAGCTTGCAGAGCCAATGAAGTTTGCTCAGAAGGTGTGTGTTCAGATACTGTCGAGGACCTTTGTGCGCCAATCCTCCATGTTCTCGTCGCTCTTCCAGAGCGTCCGATTTGTTCGTTCATCGACGGGCATTTTCACGCTGACAATGAGGCCGGCTCCGATCAAAAGAGTCGGCGACTTGTGGCGGATGAACAGCCAGCACGACTACGTCAAGGGTGAGGAGAACCTAAAGAGCTGGACTCCGCGGGGAGTGTCCCTGGTAGGCGACTTCATTTTGGCCCGCAAGAAGCGCAGACGTATAGCCGAGATTGGAGTGATGCAGGCCACTCTGGACAAGCTGGGCATCGATGGCACGATGGTGCATCCAAGGCCAGAGACAGTCGCGTCTGAAACTCTACCCGAAGTGCGCCCTATCATCCCGGATGACGATGACGACCTTTTGAACGACACCCCCGACACATCCCAAACGCCTTCCTACCTTGACGAGGACGACGCGGAAGAGCAAGAGGAGGAGACTACCATAACGCTGGGCCAGAACGAGACTGCCACGGAGAAGCCAGAGTCCAACGACCACGAAACGGACTTGCTGGAGAAGTGCCTGAGGCTTTGGACCGGGTATCCCGATCCCTTGTCCAGCATTCTGAGCCCGGAAAACACGGCACCTCCAACGAATGGAATCGCCGTGGAGTCTCCCCTTCCGCCAAGCCTCATTACGACCATTGTCCGCGTGCCAAAGAACCCGAAGGTGCTCAAGGGGGGCTATCTTCTCGTGCCAAACAGCGACTCCACGCGATGGGTGAAGCGTTTTGTAGAGCTCCGACGGCCATATCTCCACATTCACTCAGCCTCGGATGGCGATGAGGTGGCGCTCGTCAGCCTGAGGAACTCTCGCGTCGACAGCCAACCTGGCGTGCTGGGACTTCTCCACGGGCCGGATGACCACGATGCGCCCCCTGGCCATCAGGGGACGCCAGACTTTACGCCCGGGCACCGCCGCACATCTTCGGGCAGAGTCATCTCGACCATCTGGACGGGCACTGGTGGCGGCAGCGGCGGCGGCTCGTCCTCCAACGGACGAGGCCTACAGCGCCTCAGCGAACGCATGCAGTCGGCAGTATTTGCCATCTATGGGACAGACAATACCTGGCTGTTCGCGGCCCGCAGCGAGCGCGACAAGATGGACTGGATATTTCGCATTGACCAAACGTACCTCTTCAACAGCGAGAGTACGCCCAACAGCGGTGTCATGAGCCCTCAGAGCGGAAGCCAGTACTAGTCTACCGGGAGAGGATGATTGAAAGACGGCCGAGTCACGACGGCAACGTACTCTTCCTCTTTTCCTTTGCTTACTTTTTGCCCGCTTTTCTTTACTTGTGTACAGCGCCTATGCCGCTTTGTACGCTTGTTTATTTTCCCCTTTATTTTCTTTTGCCATATGTGCACCGGCGGCTTAGACGACTGAGATTATACCCCAGAGAGAAGCGAGCTTGGAGGATGACGAGGGATGTATACGCAACCATATACAGCGGAGGACGATCATAGCCCGCCCGCTAGGAGGTCAGATTTGGAAATCGATAGATGGGGTGCTTGGACCTGCAAGGTGGAATGGATACTCGGGGGCGTAGGATATCAGTCAGTGGCAGGCGGTCCTGGGTGCAGATGATCCTGGGCGCAGATGATGAAACGCGGACTCGCTCGTGTTGTGCTATGATTTGCAGATGGGGAATGGACATGAGTTAATGTGCGACGTTCGAGGCAATGCTAGTGACGTGATGCTCCTATCACGAATGGGTGCAAGCTACTGGAGCTTGACAGTCGTCGGATGTCGTCTGTCAGAATTGCTGCTTGACTGGATCGAAGAGTACCAATCCGACTCCCGAGGCTAATCATGTGGTGAATACATCATCCAAGGCCGTAAGGACCACGAGACCCGCTAACGACATTTTCTTGGTCACGGGCAGTACTGACAATTTCAAAGCTCCATCAGCAATTAGCTGGTGCAAATCGCAGCGGCAACAGGCCAGGAAGAGGCACGACCTCCGCAGTGTCAATCCTGCGGGAGGGAGCTAACCGTCCATCGACCCCTTTCCATATACCTACATGTCTAGAGCTCGTGGTTTCTTGGCTCGCGGGGTCCGCGCCTTGAATGCACCGACAGACGGATCACAAGAGGTGCCCATTGCATGGACTCATTGAGTCATACGGACCGACGGGGCGTGAGGAGTAGCGGCCGCCAGCCATTGATCCATCCTTGGCGGCCGTACCAGCCCTTAGAGCCGGCCGAACGGCCTGGGAGGAGAGTACGACGGACGAACAGCGCGCTATTGACGGCAATCGCAGTCTCAATGCAACTTGCCTCGCACCCGTCGCAAAAACTTTTGTCGGCTTTGTCGTGCCCCTGCGGTCGAAATAAACCCCGTCCACAGGCCTTTCTCTGGGACTAGTGACACAACGGCCCGCCAAGCCACGAGGAAAGCCCATGATTGGGCGACCATGGCAGCTCAGCGCTGGGGGCTTTGGTCATGGCTTGGTTTCCGTCGCTACTAGGGATTCCTGGTCACAAGCCTCGTTAACTCTGTCGGCTCTCGCATACTCGCAACGCGCGCCTGGCAATAACGACCCTGCCAGAGGCCCGGACCTGTCTGAGTTCGGAGATGGGGTGCCTGGGCTGGCCCGAAGCCAAGGGAAAGACGGGCTCGGACAAATGCCGAAATGGAAGGGGTCAGCGATTCGCTCTGTTTGTCGAGGAAAGCTGGGGTTGCTTATCCCGCTGCTTTGAGATGCCTGCAAGACGGCAGAGGCTCCATCTTGCCCGGCTGGATGGACTCGGTAAATGCCAGGCGATTGGATGGTTCCGTGGATCTTTGTAGGATCAGCCGCTGCTGCGTGTGCATGCATTATCTCGTTGCATTCTGCCCCACGAATGATTTGCCGTCGCTCATTTGAAAAATGCTCAGGTACGGGGTAGTTTGTGTTGGATAGATTGTCGTCCGACAGTCTGCACAGAAGCTCCGATCAATTTCATGCCTCGCGCTGCCAATGTGTACGGACGTACGAACTACCGCGCTGGTCAGTTGATAAACATGTCATCCCGGTGTCCGTTGACCCAGCCCGCTGGGTCGCATGGGGATCCTGGGAAAAACTGGGGCAATGTGGAATGACCGCCAGCTGGAAAGCTGGTGGCTGGACTGATACCAAACCCTCGGGTCAATCGGACAAGACATACCTGACCACTGCAGTTAGACGGCACTGACGGAGCACCGAGCCTCGTGCCGAATTGAACGGTCTGCGGCCGGCATGCTGAAGACTACCTCCGTATGCACCACGCTGCTTTGTGGAGTGCAGAAAATGACAAGTCAAAGAACGGGGGGTGGCATTAAGCAAGCAGCTCCTTGTTGGGGCTTTGACCTCTCCCCTCAGCTTCTTTGCCTCCAATGTGCTTGCTGGTTGTCCAGATGGAGAGTCAATATACCAATGGCGATAGGTGAGCTCTCCTCCACAGCGTTGCAAGAGTTCCGACCAAGGTTTCTGACGACGTGTACCACGGTCGAAGACAACAGCATGGCCTGTGCAAGGCTAGCAGGGACCTTTGTAAACTGGGCTTCCCGGGAATTCGGTACCATGCATTCACAGACCTGCTGCCTAATTTTCCTGGGTGAGACAAGGCACGGCGCGGCATCTGCAAGTGGTGTCAGTGGCGGCCACATGGATGCTCGTGCATTTGATCCATTGTGACGTACGCCATGTCTTCATGGGTGAGGCCTGGCACAGCGTCAGCCACGCCCGTCATCATGAATTAGCGCTAATGAGCTGTGACTCCCGCCCATCGTGGACCGCGGCCCGCTCCAACAAGTATTTCAGTCTGCGGAAGCGATTTGCCGAAGCGGACGGTAAATACGGCGTCGCGGCTTCTAAAAGACTTGCCAGTCACCGCCCAACCCTTTGATTTTGGTGATGGGGTTCGTGAAGCCAAGGAGGGTGTGTCTCGTGGCGTCTGCCTCTGCATCGTCGACAGGTACGAGTAGGCTCTTCTCCCCCCGACGACGTGGCTGGCTACCACGCAGGCATCAGCCTCGAATCACAAACGACCTCGGGCAGGGAAAAAGAAAATACGCCACGGAACCACACGGCGTTTGAGGCAGGCCGCCATCGCTGTTTACTGCGCGAGTGTGCGTCTATAGATAAACGGTCGCCTTTGGCAATGAGCGAAATGGAGTACTGTGCCACATGCACGCAGCTGTCTGTCGTCAAGCATGATGCCGGCGTGGGGGGGCCGGGCCAGGCTGAAGCCGACCCAGAGAGCCGGGAATCCCATCGCCCTGGTTTGGGGCTTGCTGTCTTGGGTCGTTTGTGTGGCGCCCCGTCAGTGGCCAGTGGCCACCGCGCAAGACCCTGTCTTGGGCAACCATCCCTGGAAGACGCCCCGCTGCCCGCCGCTCTCGGGGAGATTAGCTGAACCAGCTTGCCGGCACCGCCTCAACCATGGAAAGGTCTGACGAAGAGAGGCGCGGGCCGAGGCAGAGGGAATATCAATTAGCACCAACAGTGGGGAGGGCAATAGAACTCTCGTGACTCCGGCAAGGCAGAAGATGAAGTCGCCGAGACTTGTGTTTGCTTGTGCTTCTTCGGACTGAGGTTGTGCTGGCCGCCCTGTGTTCTGCCGCTCCTCCCCCTCAAAGTGAGCTGTCGTGGGCCATCGGGCCCTGGTGCACCGAGTGGATGCCATGGTGCCAGACGGCCTGTCTGTCCCTAATTAGCTATTGGTGTGGTGGACACTAACACGCGCCTGCGCGCGGGAACGAACGAAGAGGCGCCGTCTGGGTCCTTGGCGGAAGCCCTTGGAGTCGCTCCATGTCCTTGCTGGTCTGGCACGCACCCGACCCGACGGGCTGGCACGATCAACAAGAGCCAAGAGTGGCGCCCGAGAGTCGAGAGGAGGCGCGTGTGCCAGAGCAATACGGACTTCCTGTTTTGCCATCCACGAGCGCGGCGCAAAGATATCAAATTGCTGGAACTCGAGTGGACTACAAAGGTAGCCCTCTGCGACTTGAGGCCCTGGCTGATATTGGGACTCTCCTGCAGACAAACCTCGCTAGCCCCGACGTACTGTACAGTGTCCACCGCGCGGGGTTTATCTGGTCATCTGTCAGCTTCCGTGTACAAAACACACCTGTTCCTCCTTTTCTTATACGCGTTCGACCTTTGTTTCCCCCTCGACTGTCACGCAGCCCTCGAACCGTGCACGGGCGTCGAACATTGTGACCGGCGCCCTTTTCCCGAGGAGAGCCTCTTCCCAACGAAGAGACCTGTGAAGGAAATCTTTGACAAACGTCGGAAGCCCGAGGCTTACTGGAGGTAACTGCTATGGCGGGTCACCAACACGACTCTGGGAGCGGCAAAAAAGATATGGCCGGTTTGGGCCTGCAAGACTTCCAATTCACCTTCACCGCGAGGCCTGGAGCACAAGGCTTCATAGAGCCTGATGTAAGCTGTCGCCACCTCTAACATCCACCGTTGCGGTCCCTTCGTGTGCTGATTCGACTACGTGTCTCGTTTAGCCAAACTCGGGACAAATGTAAGTACCGTGGATGTCGTGGAGCGATGGGCGTTCGAAGTTGATTTCTAATGCTGATGTTCAACAAGGGAGTCGTCCGCATCCTTGTCTGAGAGCGTGCAGAATTTCCCCGAGGAGTTTGGACGCACTTACCACGCATACCGAGCTGGCTGTAAGCCGCTCCTGCCCCTGCCACGACGTTGTCATCTGCCCAGCTGACCGACCATGTAGCTTACGCTTTCCCAAACGATATTGTGGAGCAGGAACGACTGACTCTCCAAAGCGAGGCACTGCGGCTGCTTTTCGGCGGCCGGCTTTACTTTGCTCCTCTCTCCGAATCGACTCCTCCGCGAAACATACTCGACGTTGCCACGGGCGTGGGTGACTGGGCCATTCAGATGGGCGACCTGTTCCCCAGCGCACAAGTCATTGCGACGGATCTATCACCAATCCAACCGGAGCAGGTCCCTCCCAACGTCAACTTCTACGTTGAAGATTCGTAAGTGCCAAGTTCCATGCAGTCGTCGGCATAAGAGAACCTCTAGTCGAGCTGCTGGCCTCTCTGAGTGACTCTCTTCTAATGGCCGTTCTGACTGCAGATCTGACCCCTGGGAGTACTCGGAAAAGTTCGATTACGTTCATACTCGAGCCATCTCCGGCTGCTGGTCGTCGTTTGAGAAGGAAATCGCTCGGCAGGCCTTTGCCGGGCTTGAACCCGGCGGCTGGTTCGAGTCTCAAGAATGGGACAGCATTATTGCTTGCGACGATGGCACTCTCGATGCTGAAGGAGCTCTGGTGAAGTGGGCTCAGGAGCTCACCGTCGCCGGCGAAACTTGCAATCGCTCTATCATGGTGGGTGCTACTCTGAAGGAGGTTTACGAGCGCGTTGGCTTCGTCGATGTGCAGCAGCGCATCTTCAAGGTACCTACAAACGGCTGGGCCAAAGACGAGAGGCTCAAGACGATAGGGCGAATGTGGGAGAGAAACCTTCTGCAAGGACTGAGCGGTTTCTCGTTTAGTCTGTTCAGCAGGGTCTATAACCGGACTGCTGCAGAGATCGAGGTGAGCACTGACGTCCTACGCTGCCTTTTGATTATCCAGCCGCGCACCGTGCCGGAATGACATTGCCGAGTGGGCGTACAGCTTTGCTGACAATCTTTATAGGTTCAACTGGTCGACGTACGACGCGAAATCTCCGATTCGCGAATACACGCTTACATGCCAATCTACGTTGTGTGGGGAAGAAAACCGTTTCCGGGGGAAGTGCCGGTTCCTACGCCGAAATTCCAATGAACAGGAGGGAGGGAAGACGATTGACCATCAAGCATCTACAGCAACTCTTATGAGTGTCGAGAATCAGGAGTGGGTGGAAACACCATGACGATTAGTCGACCTTTGATCAAACCCGAAAGGGCAAACGGCGCAGTTGGAAACGCTCCGACAGGAAGCCGCGGGTACAGGGCCGAGAGATAGGAGGGACAGCTGCTCAATCTTCATTGGAAGAGTCCAAGCAGCAAGCAGGCGACTTGCCCAATTATGAATGCGCAAGTCCTGAAGACAAAAGGGGTTACAACAGTAGCATGAAGGGGCGCAATGGTTGATTTCGCGAGCATCTATGCGACTCACGATGACGAATGGCGCCATATCGAGGGCTATCAACTCACTTTCTTGTTCTGGTCTGGAACCTCGTATATACATTACCTTTCTACTCGCGATGAATATACAATATTAATCAACGTTACCAATCTCATCAACGCTGCAGCCCATCCTTCGCTCCCACCTCGGCCGCCCACCCATACCATATGAGGCCGACGGGGATTAGGATCACGGGCGGAACAAGGCACGGCGCGCGGAACTCTGGGGTAGTGCTGCCGTCCGGCGAGCGTGCCTTTTGCTTCGCAAACGCCGGCGAGCGGCCTCGTGTGAGACCTGCACTTGCCGTGATGCCCACGCTCGCACCCGAGCCAGCCAGGAATCTGCCGACGACCATCAGTACCGGCGAGCATCCGACGGGGCAGACGGCGTTCCAGAGCACGTAGAAGGCGTTGCAAAAGAGCCATACCGGCTTGCACCCGTACATCTCTGAGAACATAAGGACGCGATGGGGAACGGCGCGAAGGCGAGGCCGAGAATGAAGATGGAGAACGTGATTTGGGCCGTAGACTCGTCGATTCCCAGGTCGTCACCGATGCGACCTAGGGCTCCTGCCATCATCGATGTGGACATGAGCGTCACCAGCTGCCCGAGCGACACAATAACCGCGATCGACATCTTGCGGAGGGAGGGCCAGTTGTGTGGGTTGTCCGGGTCCTCGGGGCCATTCCAACTCTACTATGCGTGGTCAGCTGCAAGTCAGTAAATACATGTCTCGTCAAAGGCGAATACTCAGACCAAACAACTTGCCAGTTATTCTTCTGCGGGTTGAGAAGGCTCCTGAAATTCCTCTATCGAAGGCAGTCCTGCTGTCTTATCGAAGTGAATTCTAGGGATCCTTCAGTGAGATCTTTCTGGACCAAACGAATCAATTCATGGGCTCTCAGAACGGCAGGCGGGGAGGGCTCGGTTGATTGCTCGGAGCCCGGTAGGCTGATTTGAGTGACTGCATAGCATAAACCCGAGGAGTTCGTGAGCCAACTAGGTAGTACATGTATATCCATGCTCTGTCTGTGTTGGTTGTGTCTGCGTACCCTTTAATAGGGTAGGCAGCCAGCCAATCGTAACACTTCCACGGATGACAGCCACTGCAATATGGCCCAAAAACAGAATCGGGAAAGGCCTGGTGTTTTCTCGGATGACTGCACCTACACTTGCAGGCAGGGCATCGTGTTAGGAAGATATCTGCACGTTAAGAACTTTTATTCAACCCACGCCCTTCTAGAAATCACTAGCTCGTACCAGTCCGTGTAGCTCGCGTCTGACATATGCGCATGTTTCCCTATCGCCGCTGTTCGTCCAAGGGACAATGACGTAGAGCTCGGTAGCCCATTGTAATATTGTACACAGTCACCGGTCAAAGCCGTCGCCTAATCCACGTCGAATAGGCACTTCATATGTCGATGCCCTGAAACGCTTTGGCCGGCCGTCAAATTGCTTTGATTGTCGCTGAGCCAAGACCCTGATGACAGTCTCTTCTCTTCAACCTAAGCACTCCTTTGACCGTCCGTGCTTTTACGAGAAGATACTCAACTCCATCGCTCGGTATTTGGCAGTCGAACTTTCACGCGTGATGTCCTCATCACATATAGGGGCTTTCTAAATCCAAGTAAATGTCGTCAGTTGTTGCATTGTTGCAGTACAGCTGGTAGTAACGCACTCCGCGCAAGGCTTTATGGACCGAGTAGCTAACATGCAGTGTAAATAAAAAGGTTCTTACTTCTGCAGAAGAAGATGTAACCTGTCTTCATGACACAAAGTATTCCTGCCACCTTGGGCTTCCAAAGCCGCCCCACCACCTCCCAGCTATCACTGGGCCCCTGAACCTCGTCAAGTGGATGGACTTTAGCTCGTTCGGCTCGTCAATTCACTTTCCTCTGGGATAAGCAGGCTCTGTTACCATACGTCCAGTGTCAGTCTCTGGTGCTCATACCTCGGATGGTGCACGGAATTTTCTCACCGTATGAAAGCCCGACAACAATGTGGTGCTGTCAGTCACGTAGAAACAAATGGTCAGAGGCCGCCTATCTTCGACCAGACCTTGCCTATAACGCCAAGTTGCCCTGATCAATGTCTCACGAGCCAGGCCAACTCCTTGGTCAACTCCTCGGACAAGATCTCGGCACAACGCTGGCGTGAGAGAAACTCATGATCGGCATATTCAAAGCCCGGAATGACAGTCTCGGAGATGAGCAGCCCCTCATTGGTGTCGCTCGACTCGGCGTCTTTGTCAGGGCGCTCGAGCAAGTAACTCGCTTTCCAAACGCCGCCATCAACGACCCACTGCAGCTTCTCTCCGCGCTGGACGTCCGGACCGACGACAAAGGACTCAACGTGGCCATCCGGATGTATAAGGACGTAACGGCCGCGGCCGCGGTGCCAGGTGTGCACGATGCGGCTACGGTTGCGGTGGAACGAGCCCACAGGACGGTTGGGCGTAAGGTAGTAGAAGATGGAGCTCGAGAGGCGGCGGACGGCGGGATCAAAGTCAGGGTGAGGACCGCCGACAAGGGCAAGAGTCTTGTCGGAGAGAGGTGTCGGTGGGTAGGGGCTTCGCATGAGAGTCGGCGACGAGTCTGTCACGACATAGTAGCCACCTTCAATATGGGGGGTGAGCGAGAGAGCCTGGATCGTGGCCTGGACCTTGGTTGACTCAAGCTCTTGAAGGCTCGATTCTGGGCTTGCGGGATCCAGTGACGTCTGGGGACTGAGCTCGCCGGAGATGAGGTCGACGGGAGTGAGTTCGAGCCAGTCTGAAGCGCGCTTGTGGCTCTCCATTGTGAGACCAGCTGTGTTTAACGGTTTTGGCGGTTTTCAGTTGGCGGTTTCCAGTTGGGGTGAAGGAGGGGAAGATCAGTTGTCAAGGGTCGAAGCTGGAGATGCAGGATCAGGGCCGAGGACTTGAGTCTTTATGCCGAAGCTGAACAGCTGACGGACAGCTGCACTGTTCAGCCCCCGCCTCTCGGTTGTGCACAGTAGGAGTGAGAAATCATCGACTCGACCGCGTTCTCCGCTGACCATAAAGGCGAGTCGGACAAGGCAGAGCCGGTGCCCCGTCTCGGACAATCCGGAAGGAGGTCGTTACACGGTGCGGGCTCGGATGCAGCCACCACATAGGGATCAGTCTTGTCTTGTACCGTCACCTGACGCCGTAGACCCTGCAACAATGCCTCGGCCGCTTGAACGCCACAGCAGGTGGACGTGTATAGGTGGATGTAGCACAGGAGTCGGTTTGCGGGGACACGGGAGCGCGGCGTCGGAACTGGGTTGTTCTTCATTTCCTGGCATGGATGCTGGACGGAGTCCCGGGGCTGGAGCCGTTCAGGTGCGGAAACACCTTCAAGTGACGGCCAGGACATGCAGTCTACTGATTAATGCTCAAGACGCGACCATGTTTTGGTGTGCCATGTTCTCCTGAACATGATAGAGTTCACAAACCAAGTGCTGCCTTTGCACCGGGTGGGTGCATCATCGGGTTCACCTCTCGCTGCGCTCCCCGCGTGGCGTCTGCCGGGCATGCCCTGCCCTGCCGCTGCGGGCTCGGCCGGGGTTAGCGCCACTGGACCACTTCGGGTGCGAGGCCGCAACGGCCTCAAAGTCTCCGATGCGGCCGATGCACTGGTCTCACCTCCATCCACCACCTTTCACGACGCTTCTCCTCTTCTGCGCGCCGCCTCACCGCGTGCCACCGCATCAACGACCCTGAGCCGCGAATTGAGGCCCGATTGGGCCCCCGCGATCAACAATGCTGGCATCGCGCCTCCTCCCTCAGCCCGGCCGCGGCTTCATGGTCCTTGCATCCGCTGGCGCCCGTCGCGCGACCCCGTCGGTCCTCCTCGCACCACCCCGCGTCGCCGTCGCCGTCGTCGCGATCGCTGCCATTCCACGGCGCCCCTTCTCCAGCACGCGGCCCAGGCGCGGCCCCGAACCGCACGAGCACCTCCGCTACGCACGGCCGCTCGTTCCCCATGCCATCGCCCGCCGCTTCAGCGATGCCGGCCGCAGTCGCAACTCGCAGGCCTTTGTCGTGGCCTGCGTCATGGCTGCAGTCGCCTTTTACCTCTACAACTCCCAGACGGTGCCCGTGACGGGGCGCCGGCGCTTCAACTTCTTGTCGGACAAGCTGGTGGCACAGGCGCACGTCCGCGCCGCCGATGCTGTCATCCGCCAGGTGCAGGAGCAGGGAGGGCATTTCTTGTCCGACTGGGACCCGCGGACAATGCTCGTCAAACGAGTCATGAAGCGGCTCATTCCTGTGAGCGGCATGTCGGACCTCGACTGGGAGATTCGCGTCATTGCCGACAATCGTACGTCTCGTCGAGCCCCCGCTTCGTCACGCGCTTGTTGCTAATTCCACGCCCGTTTCGCCTTGCAGGCACTGCCAATGCATTCGTCTTGCCCGGAGGCAAGGTGTTTGTACACAGCGGGCTTCTCAACGTCTGCCGAAATGAGGATGCCCTGGCTGCCGTACTCGGGCACGAAGTTGCCCACAATACAGCCTCGCACGCTGCCGAACGGCTCTCCGCCGCGTGGGTGGGAAACCTCACCGCGGGCAGCGTCTTCTTCCTTGCGGGAGCTCTGCCTGGGCTTGCTCTCTTTGGGTTGTGGAGTTTTGTCGGCGGCTTTTATCTACAGGACCTCTTGTTCTACCTGCCCATGGGGCGCAAGCAGGAGAGCGAGGCCGACTACATTGGCCTCATGATGATGGCCGAGGCCTGCTACGATCCGCGGGCAGCGGTGGGGTTCTGGCAGAGGATGGAGGCGATTCAGCGCGCCGGAGGACAGGAGGTACCCGAGATGCTGAGCACCCATCCATCGGTAAGCCCCCAGCTCAGCCCGCGCGTGGCGCGGAAACTGACATGGCACCAGAATGGGCACAGAATCTCAAAGATCAACGAGTGGCTGCCGGAAGCGATGCAGAAGCGGACCGAGAGCGACTGCAGCGGCACGTCGGCCTTTGCGGATAGGTTCAGGCTGGCGTTGCGGAGGGGAAAGACTGTAGTGGACGCTGCTTGAACCGGCAGCATGCGAGGCTGGCATCGGACCGACCCCGGAACGCACCTGGAGACTGGGAATGCAGACCATGCCCTCGGCAATTGAGGGGTTGGATGTCGTATTAGATTCGCGGTAGATGGCTGCATGTACGACATGAAGTAGCGGTCCACGAACATCTCAACAATCCATCTACAAAGTATGGATGTTCGGCAGCGGCTCATCAGCTTCGCTTGCCCAAGGCTCCCGCACACGTGCCGACGTCGCTCAGGACAGGGCCGTGTTAGCAATTGCCGCCCTCTGATAGGCCTCCGCTGTGGATGACGTCGGGCGGCAACAGAACTTGGCCCGCAACCCCGGATCTGGGGCGGGTTGGCGCACTCGGTGGCCTGTGCTGAGCCGAGGTACAGCACTCGTAAACGCTCCGTTCCCTCTCAGCATCCCACCTCAAGCTCCCGAATTCGTCTCTGCACTTTGCACTCTTGAACATCAGTCGCCCCAGCCTCGAGCCCTTACCATCCGACTCCTTTCGCTGTACAACACCGTCGAATACCATACAGAGCACGCACCTACGAGCCACCATGTCCGACAAGAAGTATTCCACCGCCGATGTCGCCTCGCACCGGGACGAGGCCAACGGCTACTGGCTCATTGTCGAGAACGACGTCTACGATGTTTCAAGTGAGTCATGTGTGGTCCATCGCTCCTCTCTGTCCCCTTTTGCTTTGCGCCTCGTCTGTCGCTGCTCTGCACCTGTTTCCATTCTGATGCTGCGCGGCGCGGCGCATCGCGACGGGCGAGCCTAGCACGTGATTGCCGACAGCACGACGCTGAGCTGACGCGACGTCGCCAGACTTCATGGCCGAGCACCCCGGCGGCGACAAGGTCCTCAAGCGGTTCGCCGGCAAGAACGCGACCAAGGCTTTCTGGAAGTACCACAGCGAGAGCGTGCTGAAGCGGTACGGCGCCAAGTACAAGATCGGCGAGGTCGGCGAGGCGGCGAAGCTGTGAGGCGGTGACTGGTGGTCTGGACCGAGACATGGGAGTGTCGCAAGGCACTCGCGGACCCAGTTCCTGTGATGATCGGGAAGCATCTGGAAGGCGGATGAAATGATGCATAGAAATGGCTTGCCATGAACGATGGAGCTGAGCCCAGGCCGGTGGACTTTTGCATACACGACTCATCTTGCATTGTTGGTTGGATCCAAGACACAGATATGATGGGGCTCGACCAAATGTAATTATACTATGTCGTTCTGACGTGACATATATACAGGCTATTACTTGACAGACAAGGACGAAGCTCACTGTTGCGACGGGGGGGGACTGGCCTGGCCTCAAGGATCGCATTTACTACTACCAACGCCGTTCGAACGTGCTATTCGTCTGGCGGTCTTCATCCGATCGCACGGAACGGGGAGCCGGCCAAAGCAGCTCTTTACTATTGCGCTGCAACGGCGTACATTCGATCTCGGGGAGCATCGGACACCCGCCGTGGAGAGTTGGCGCATTCACCTGCGCCCTTCCTCTCAATTGGCGCGCAAGTTCAGCCCACGCTGCTGCTTCGTGCAACCTAAGCTCTACGCCAACCCCGACTAGTCAACCGGCAACTACGAGTACGCATGCTCCGAACACTCACGCTTTGAGAGCTCCGGTTTCACGGCAACGAGGCTTGCACTGATCAACGCCACTTCGGACCATCCGCCCTCTCGTGAGAGAAACTCGACGCTCTTACCGATCTAGGATGTCGCAAAGCTCGTGTGGGGCTGCTCCGTGCTGACGGCGCCCTTCCGTAGTCCAGGACTCCAGACCGCCTGACAAAACATCGTGCATCTCAAGTCCTAGGATGCAGATCCACCCCATCGCTTGATGCAAGGAAATGCATGGTGTAGAGACCGTATAGACTTGGATTCCGCCCGTCAGTATGGGTAACATCTTCGACGCCGCCGAGGTGCGAAAACGCCTACTCGAGCGTCGCGCCGCCCACGATGCAAACCCTCCCACGCTGCCCGCCCTGAGCGCCATCCGCGCCGCGGAAGCGTCCCTCATCCCCGAAACCAATCCCGGCTGGCACGCAGAGGGCCTCTCGGATGAAGCCGTCATTGCTCACATCCTCGACGACATCGTGCCGGCGCTCACCGGCCAGGCCGCGTCCAGCCGCTACTACGGCTTCGTCACGGGCGGCATCCTGCCCGTTGCCGAGTGGGCCGACAACGTCGTGTCGCGCATGGATCAGAATGTCCAGGTGCACCTGCCGGCGCAGTACGTCGCCACGACGGTCGAGGACACGGCCTTGGACATGTTGGCCGGGCTGCTGCGCCTAGATGTCGGTGGTGTCGAATGGAAGGGCCGGACCTTTACCACTGGCGCGACGGCGAGCAACATCCTCGGTCTTGCGTGCGGCCGCGAGGCCGTCCTGGCCAAGAAGCTGGGCGAGGGTGGCGTGGGCGAGCTGGGTCTGCTGGCCGCTTGCCTCAAGGCTGGCGTTTCCGAGATCCAAATCCTCACGAGTGCGGGCCACAGCTCCCTCTCCAAGGCCGCCAGCGTGGTGGGCATCGGACGTCACGGCGTCAAGGAGCTCAGACGCAGCGAGCACCAGCCGTGGAGGCTCGACATTGACGCCGTGGAGCGGGAGCTGCAGCGGCCGGGGGTGGCGAGCATCATCGCCATCAGCGCGGGAGAAGTCAACACCGGCGGTTTCTCGCTCAATGGCATCGCGGAGTGGGAGAGGGTGAGGGCGCTGGCGGACAAATACGGGTCCTGGATCCATGTCGATGGCGGTACGTCTTCTAGCATCCCATCAGCTCTTGCTAATCATTGGCCACCACAGCATTTGGCATCTTTGCCCGAGTCTTGGGTTCAGGCGAGGAGTACGCCCTGCTCAAGAAGCGAATCGATGGAGTAGAGCTTGCAGACAGTATCACAGTAGACGGGCACAAGATTCTCAATGTGGTCAGTTCGCCATTGATTCCCCCCAACGTGTGACTAGGCTGACCTGCAAACCACAGCCGTACGACTGCGGAATGTTCTACACCCGTTCTGCCGCAACACTCCAGTGTGTATTCACCAACCCAAACGCCGCGTACCTGAGCTCTGGGCCCGCAGCAAGCATCGCCTCCCCTTTGAACATCGGCCTCGAGAACTCACGGCGATTCCGCGCCCTTCCCGTGTACGCCGCGCTCCTCAGCGAGGGATACACGGGCATGGAGCGCCTCGTGGCCAACATGGTCCAGCTGTCGCGCCGCATAGCCGCCTTGCTGCTCGCTTCGCCGCACTATGAGCTCCTGCCGGACGAAGAGGCCGCCCTCGACGGCGTCTTCATGATTGTGCTGTTCCGAGCCAAGGACCGGGCGCTGAACGATGCGCTGGTGGAGAAGATCAATGAGACGAGGCAAATGTATGTGAGCGGAACGGCGTGGAGGGGCGACAAGGCGGTTCGGATCGCAGTGTCCAACTGGAGGGTGAATGTGGAACGGGACTTTGAGGTCGTGGCAGCCATCCTGAATGCCGTGGCCGCGGGAGAAGTTTTTGACATCGAGAAGGTTTTGAAGCAGTAGACATTCTGCCCGTGTGCAAAAGGCGTGGCCATCGAGTACCCGAAGCCGTCGAGGGTAGAGTTTCCGGGCCCATCACTCGTCGTCGTTCTCGTCCCGCATCGCTCGCAGATTCGCAGGCTCTCCTCAGCCAAACTTCTTGGACCCGCCCTTGATGGTGAATTTCTTGTCCGCCTTCTTGCCCTTGCCAATCAGCTCGAGGTGGCCGGCGCGCTCGCCCAGCAGCGCCTCCGTCTTGGCCGTCAGCCCGGCCGAGAACTTCTTGTGCGCCTTGTCGAGATTGGCCGTCGACTTCTTGGGCTTGGACACCTTGGAGACCTGCCTCTTGGAGTGCGTCGCCTTGGCGGCCTTGGGCCGTGACGATTGCTTGAATGTGCCTTGGACCATTGTGGATGCGTGCAGTGGCGCTGGTTCAGCTGGTTGGTAATTATGTGCTCGTGCGGTGGTGGAAATTTGGAAGGATGAAAGAGGTTGGAACTTGGGATATTTTTTTTTCTTGGGCGCGACTGCGGGGACATGGCCCGTCACCGCACCGCTCCTTGTAGCGAGCGAGTCACCGAACCTCCACCGGTCCTGACCGACCAATGATTCTGCCGACTAGTTCAACAACAACACTCACTCTTCGCGTCGTCAATCGCCAAGTTAGGTACTTTTGGAGAGGTCGGGTAATCACCTCTCATTTTGAGCTTGATTGCTGAAGGCGCCGTCGGTGACCGCCATTTCGGGTACGTGTTGCTACAAACAAGCTTTGGGAACGAAATGGTGGGGACCAAGAGACTGGCTGGAGGCAGGGGGACGGGACTCCCGGGCCACATTCTTCTCCGCAGGATTGGGTAGTCTATTCAAGAAGCTCGGATGCTGAAAATTACGCCGTCCTTTGCCATTTGTTCGTTCCCTTCACTCAAGTGCCTGACACTGGCACTTGGCTGGATCATTCCTCCTGGTCGTGGCCACCTCCACAATGTATCGATGTGCTTTGACTCTCCTAAACAGATACTAGAGGCAGAGGAGCATTCATGCGGCACATTGTATCAGTACCGCCTCGATGAGATGAGCATTGAACATTGCTTGACAAAAGGCGCTCTCCTTAGGGGGTCTGGTCCCAGGGTAGACTCATGTTGTAAAACTCGCACGTCCAGTCTGGAAGCCTGACGAAAACTTTTGCAGACGAGGGCTCCATACTCTGGTCCCCAATGGCACCAAACATGTTGGAGTTTTCAAATTGTCGTTACTGTGCTTTGACCCGCCGGGGGGGGATTGAGCGCCTTATCTGAAACGTTGGCTCGCTCCCGTCGTGTCGAGCCAACAGGCATGAGTTATATGCTAACTATCACGAGAGGGCCATTAGATGTTGAAAATAGCGCAGAAGTAACATTGATGCCGCGTACTACCAACTCCATGTTGGTGCGCCCCCAATGCGGTTAAGCAGCACTTCTGACGCGAGACCTATATCAGGTCCTGACAGTCCCGTAGCTACATGCACGAATGATGCGGGCGTCCCTTCTTGGTTCACACACTCCATTCCGCGTTTTAGTGACAGCCGCTCGTTGACGGTTTTGGAGTCCTGATAATGAGGTACCACGCCTGCATCTTCTTCTTTGTCCTCCTGCATCCTGGCCTAGCCCGCCTTTCCGAACGACAAGACAAGCACGACCTTTCCAATGACGCTGATTCCGGCGTGGACCTCTCTGATGCTGATTCCGGCGTGGACCTCTCTGATGCTGATTCCGGCGTGGACCCCCCTGACCCTGATATAGACGGGCTTTTCGAGCACGTTTTTGGACCCGTTGACCGTTTCTTCAAGCAGGCGAAGAAATGGTCTATTTATGGCGTGAGTAAGCCCATGATCTTGCTCTTGAACCTACATTATGGGGTATCAGAGAGGAGCACTAATCCCCGCCTTGTAACTAGACCTGCGTTGTGGAGGGACAAATATGTACCAGGTACATCAAAAGGAGTCAGGAAAGACTGAGTCGCGCCGACCGTTCAGACCCTCGGAGAATAACAACATGGCAAGCCAAACACTCAGTCTGTGGCGGCGAATGGCAGGTCAGTGCCTTCGGAGAAGAGTGCCCTTCCTATGCTTACGGCAATATAGTGCACCCAGGACAACGCCATTTGTCATCACTATCACTACACTGGTGACACCTACTGTCTGTAGAACTGGACAGAAGTGCGATGCAATTGAGCGGGAACTGCTCGACTACACGAACATAGCCGCGGCATTGCAGTATTCAGTACGTAAGCAGGACTCTGCTTTGAAATGAATCGCCATGTCCCCTTGACCCTTATATGGCGGCTCATCCCAGCTCTCGAGGTCGCGGCTCCTCCACGGCGATGCCCAAGATCTGTATGTGACATTGCGGACTCTGCGCCAACAGTAGCCTCAAAAAAATCGTCGTTGGCCGGCCTAGGACTTCTATAGCTCTGGTCGCTTCTGGTTCCGACGCAGCCATGCTCGGTTAGTCGCACCGACAGACCTCACCTTCAAGGACTGGGACGCGGAAGAGAGTGCTCTGCTCTTCAACGAAGAGCAATCAGTTGGTGCGCCGGGCCGGACAGCTCGAGCCTACGTCGCTCTGGAAATGCTGTGGGAAGCGGGCCAATGAGGGTCGACTAAAGGTTAGATTCTACGCGTTGAAGTATGTCCCAAAACAGAACAGATTATTACATTGCCTTTCGTCCATTTGGCTCTTCAAGTCGCTTGTCTGCAACTGGCACAATCGCGACGCCATTCCAGACCTATACATGTACTCTGTCGCCCTTCCATGGCTGCTTCCTGAACTTGGCGCGCGTCCTTCCCTTCGCAAGTGCAGGTGCCCCGACCACAACTAGGCTCGAAGAACCTTCAAAGCCGCTTCCAAGCTCATTCTCTCCCGCTGCAGAATCATTCGCTGCTGCTTGGACTCCTCATCTTCGCCGGCGATGGTCTCCAACTGCGTGTCCGTAAGCCTCATGACCATGCTCGGCCCAAAAGCCTTGACAGGACTGTCATCTCCGTCCAGTAAAAAGTAAGAGATCACTTGTTGGTAGACAATGTCGATGAACCGCTTTTGGGCCACTTTGTAATAGCTCTCGAAAATGTCGAGAATGTCCTCGCACACTTGCTGCTCGTTGTCCTTGTTCACCGCGTTGCGTTTGAGATCCTCGACTGAAACGAAACGGCCCTTGCGGTTGACACGATCGTCTACGAGTGTAACGGATGACTCCTCCAAGGATGCAGCCAACCGCTCACCGCGCTTCTTCTGGAGAATATCGTTGAAGTAGTGGTTGAAGGTGCTGGGCCTTCCGCCGCGCTCAATGGAGAGAAGGAACCGCGCGTGAGACATGGCCGTTTGATACGAACCCTCAGATGGTCGACGAGCCCCATCCCACAGCTGATCGCGCACCAGTTTGTCTGGGCACAGACGACAAAGCAGTCGATGAATGAAGTCGTGGACGAGCGTGATGGCGCTGCTGACGTGCGACAGGGTCAAGGGCTCCCACTTCTCCGACTGCACTTCAAAGACGGTTGAGAGGATTGTCCCTCCAAACTACAGCATCTCATTAGCGATTGGCGCCAACTGTACCGAGACCTTGCAGTCTTACCGTGCCGAGGTCGGGCCCACGGCAAGAGTCGAACACGTCCGTGATGCGAGCCATGAGAAGCTTGCTTTCCGGCTTGGGGCAACGGTAAGCTTTGGCGATGATGATGTCATGAAGCTCGCGGTACTTGGCGAGCGGGATTTCAAAAGGCACTATCGGCCCCTCCTTTTTCGGTTCCTCACTCTCGTCGGTGTCCGTGTCGTGATCCTCGTCCGAGTTTGAAGACTCCTCCGAAGACTCATCGAAGCGCTCCGTATGGGCACGCTCGCTGAAGACCTCGGCAAAGACCTTGTGCAACTTCATCATCCGCGTGATGAGTTTCAGGCTTGGATCCAACCTGAAGAGCTTCTCACCCGCGTAGTGTCCGTTCAACGCAGCTCGAGTCGTGGTCTGGAAGCGGACAGCCAGCTCACCAAGGTACTGCCGCTGGGAGCTATGGTCCGTCCGGGCGGGTCCCATGGAGTCCTGGTCGTCCTTGCATTTGCGCAAGCGCTGCTCAATCTCGGCCTTGACATGCGGGAACTCTTGCTTGGATATTTTCATGAGAATGTGGCGAAGTCGCTCTTCCAGAGCAGCGATGCCACATCGATCACGAACGGTTGTCCATGGTGGGGCCATGAAGAAGGCCTTCTCGGCCATGGCGCGGTCATCAAGTGTCGATTTGCTGTCGTCCGCACTGCGATTTTTGACGACATAGTAGCCAAGCTTCAGGTAGCTCTTCCTGCCGCCAACGAGATCAATGATGGCGTCTCTTGTGGCATTTTCCGTGGCAAGGTCTGGCTTCGTCAGGACTCCCATCGTTCCGGTGCCTTTGGGGTCGGCGGCTTCGGCAAGCTTCAAGATCTCCTGTGTGGCAATGTCGACATTGCATGGCATTACTGCGAGGATTCTATCAACTAATCAGCCAACTATATGTCTCGCAAGGGGTCGATGAGGGCTGACATGGTTCGACGGTTGCTCATGTACGACTTGACCATGTTCTCAACCAGGATGATATCCGACTCGACTGTGAGACCTAATGGAATTTGTAAGGAGGAGCTGTTCACAATGCAAACCAACAAACCTACCAGGAGTAGTCACCCGAAAAATTCCAGGAACGTCGATGACGGTGAGGTGGTTTTGCTATCCGTAGCCTTTAGCATCGCAAGACGCGAGAGAGCACAGATTGAGCCCTACTTTCGGTCCGTGGACTTCAATCTTTAGGATGTCTTGACTAAAAGCACCAGCGAGTCGAGAAAGAGGCAGCTTGTCGGTTTTCATACGAATGCCCATGGTACAATTCGCCTGTGAAGGGTCAGAAGGAAGTAATTGGAAGGGAAGGGAAGGCAATGCGTGACGGGACCTCTTCAAAAATGTTGGCCAGTTCAGCGTTGTCCAGTTCACCATCGATGCGGCGATGAAAGCCAAGGAGCTTCGCTTTGAGGTCCTCATCGGCCTCGGGGCGAGGGATGATGGAGATGACAACACTCGTGATAGGGTCGCGGCAGCAGGTTATCTGCGTCGCGTAGCGGGTGCAGAGGCCAGCAGCACGCGGAAACGAAAAGCCGGTCAAGCTCTCCAGCACGGAGCTTTTCCCAGATGACTGATCGCCAACCACAACAAGCTAATCAAGAGTCAGATTCTGCTGAGCTGTGCGAGAACTGGTCTGAGATACCTGTGGAAGTGGGATCATGGAGCCGACATTGAGCTCCCGCAGCTTGTCGATTTTGGCCAGCATGGCCTGATTGCCCAGACCAGATTCCTTGGATGACATTTTCGGATCTCTCGGCGCGTCTTCAGCAAGCTGCAAGCAAGAGCGGCTGGAAGAGTCGGGTGGGGAAAATCAAAGTACATACAGCGAAACAAAAGAGCACCGGAGAATTGGCAATGGAGTAAGGGCGGGATGAGGGGGAATCAGAACTTGTTGACGAGACAAGACCTGATATGCGGGGGATGAAAGAAGAGAAAAGTCCGCGAGGGGCCAGTGTTTTTATCTTGCTCAGTTGCGCGCCGTTGCTTGAGGCACTGCTCGGGCTACCTTTGAAGAGCCGCGCAACCTGTTTGCCTGTTCCCGAACAGCCTGCAGCGGCACATCCCCTCCCACACTTCTCCCCCAATACCAGTCACTGTATCAGTACTTGATTCACTCTGTTCAAACACCGTTTCTGAACAGCAGCGGTGCGTGTGCCGATTACCGTCACCGCGGGCAAGGGGCCATGCGACCGTTCGCCCCAAACCGGATCGACTCAGGGGGCCGGGAAAGTGCATGACCAGCAATGCCACCCGCAGAGATGACCAAGTTTGAGTCTCATAGTTACATGCTTCTCGTTTGTAGATACACCTTCTTGCCCCTGTTGCGAGCGCCATTTGCCCCATCTCAAGGTGTCACACACAGTCTACGTAGTCAAACGTCGACCGACAAACACACTACCAACGGCAAAATAGGTGACTTGTTCATCCAACGACAGCTTCAGCTTAGGACCATTAGGATGAGGTGCTAGTTGTGAAGTTCCATCACAGCGCACAATGAATATGTGCACCCTTGCACATTCTATTTCCAGCATTGTGGTAGGAGTATCAAAGTCTAAGAGCACAACCAGGCTCAGCGTTCACCATGTAGCGTCTCAAATTTTAACAAAGCGCCTGACCCATCAATTGCTA
Source organism: Tolypocladium ovalisporum (assembly GCA_024340015.1). NCBI lineage: Eukaryota > Fungi > Ascomycota > Sordariomycetes > Hypocreales > Ophiocordycipitaceae > Tolypocladium > Tolypocladium ovalisporum. Next base: position 343,308 of record JALHBZ010000178.1, on the reverse strand, counting down.
CTCATGATTTTCATGCATGTACCCAAATTCGTTGTCTTGCCCTTCACCGGCGTGAAGATTACCCAGCCTTTTCTTCTCCAAGCTTTCTACCAGCCATCGCCCCAAGCGTCATCGTCTGCCATCTCTTTTGGTTTCATGTCAAACGTCTTGGAGACGACAGGCTTGGCGGTCGGTTTTGGGACTGCCTTCTTGGCCGTGCTGGACTTTGCAAGGCCTTTCGGCAAAGGCTTGTTAGCGCCAGGCCGCTTCTTCTCCGCCTGGGCTGCCAGCCAGCTGGCGAAATCGGGCTCATCATCGCCAAATGGCGTCGTGCTCGCAGTCGCTGCGGATGCTTTTGCGGTAGGAGCTGCGGACGGTGCATCGATGATTCCATCATCATCGCCCATGTCTCCCATGTCGCCCCACGAGTCCCCGCCATCATCCGCAACGTCCTCGGAGAAGAAAGCGTTTGCCACTGCGCTAGCGGTGGGAGAAGATGCCCCGGATGCGTTCGGCGGTGGCGACTTCACGGCCTGTCGATGGAGAGACGTGGCAGATGCAGCAGCTTGCTTTCTAAGACCCAGAGCTGGCGAAGGACTCGGTTTGCCAGCAGGGATGCTCGAACCATTTGCAATCTCCATGTCCCCTGCTGCAGCAGAAATCTTGTTCGTAAACGACGAGATAGCCCAGCCCGTCCAGCCAGATGATGCACCGGTCTGCGGGGTTGCCATTCGTGCTGGCTGAGCCTCACCAGCCGCTTGTGGCGGCGGCAGGATTGTGTCCGGCATCTCCGAGGCAGCTTTTCGTACCTTTTGAACATACACGTCCATCGTTCGACTGGCTTGGTCCCGCACCAGCTTTTCTTTATCGATGAGTAGAGGGCAGACCAGCGGTAGGATCCGTCCGGCGGAATCGTCGTCCGAGAAGTATTCGGCCGTTGCTCCCAGAGCCAACAGAGCAGCATTCCTTGCGTGAACAAAGGGGTCTCTGAGGGACCGAGTGAATGCCGCTATCAAGACCTTGGATCTCGAAGATGTGCCGAGGTACCGGGCGATTTTACCTAAGCAGATGGTTGTGTTTGTGCGAATTCCAGGCTGCTCATCGTTTGCGGTTTTGGCCAATTGCTTCAGGAGCTCATTGTTGATGGTGCGGTCAGACAGCTTAGATATGAGTACTAGCACGGATTTCAGAGTTTGTTCCCGGACAACTGGCTGCATATCCACGAAACCAGTAACCTGGACAATCGTCAGTCTAGAAGCCCATGTCAACGCCCGGAGATTGCTCACTATTTGCGGAAAGATCTTATCGTTGACTGTCCTTTGCTGCAGCCGCTCGATCATCAGTGGCAGACTGTCCAACAAACAGACTCTGATCGCCCTGTCGGGGTTTCCAAACGCCCTCACGATGAAGGGGGTGATTTTGGCATCAAAATCCTCATTGGACAGCTTCGCCGCTATCTTGAGAACCACGGCGAGGGCTTTCGGGCCTCCTCCGCCGAATTCGACGGATTTAATTAGTTCGGGTAGAACCTTCAACTTGAAGAACTCCTCTGGAAAGTCGTCTGTGAGCTGATCCAGGTCGCTGCATCGCGTCAATACATGGCTAAAGTAGGAGAGGATGTGTGACTGACTTCAAGAATGCCTCTCGCTCACCGGGCGTTTTGACACCCAGATTATCGATTCCCTCTGTCAATTTGATCAAGGGACTATCGAAGAAGGCCCCTGTCCGGCTACCTTGGTCCAGGAAGTTGGCCACGGCAATACGTGCCTTTGGATTCGCGTTGGAAAGTCGTTTGTAGCTCGATTGCATCGTCGGTGGAACATTCTTGGTCTGGCCTGCCTCGTCTGAGCCACGGTAGTCTCCATTGAAGACCTCAAAGATCAGGGTGCCATAGTTGAACGAGTCAACTGCCGAGTGTGGGTTCTTTTTGATGACGTCCCAGCCTCCCCGTGCCAATTCGGGAGGCGCATATCGCCCTGAATCCGGCACCAAGCTTCCATATGTCTGGCGTAGTTGTGAGTACACGCTCGTCCGTGGGCATCGATCGATCGACTAACGTAGATGACAGACTCGTCGTCTTTCACGCTGCTCAGAACCTCGAAACCACCCAGCTTCCACTCGCCGCTTTCGGACGTGTATACAGACCCAACCTTGAGGCTGCCGTGTATTGAAGACGCGTCGCTGTTGATGAACTTGATTGTTCGCTGGTGGCAATCAGCAAGCTGTGGTATTGGCGGGTTCTTGGAAGCACACTCACAGCAATGCTATGCAAGCCCCATTTGATCGTCTCGGGACTAAGGCTCTTCCTTCGAACATGCCACCGTAGTGGAACCACGCGCTCGGTGGCAATGTATATGTAGGTGTCGGTCTGTCTTGTTCGTCAGCGTCGCGCCGATTGCACACCCAACCGCGACATTCCCACCTCAACGGTATCCAGCACTTTTATGACGCCCGGGTGGCGCATGGTTCGCAGTTTCTTGAGCGCGTTCTTGGCGAGGGGCAACCGGCCCTTGTTGGCGGGAATGTCGAACGAGAAGATGCTGCAGTTCGAGCCGTCTTCCTGGAGTCAAAGGGTCAGTTGGCTTCATATGGGCGCCAGGTCGAAGACTTGGACTTGCTCGTTTGGTCCCATTGTACAGCGTCCAGATGGACTCGTCAACGTCAACCTTGTCGCCGAAGGTGTACGGAAATGGAGGGCCTTGAGCCATGGCGGAGGCCACGGCGGACTTGAGGAAGTCCATGCTGCTGGAGAGCGCAGGATCGCGATCAATGCGGCGCGAGCTCTAGACTAAGAAGAGGAGATCAAGGAGGCGGGCCATGCGGTGGGAAGAGAGTCAAGCCAGCTCGGGCTGAGATGACACGGAGCTTCAATGCGATGCGCCTTCAGAGGCCAAGCTGGAACTTTAGGTTAGCTGCGTTCAGCAGGCAGCGCTCAACCCCCGCGCTAGCACGTGCAGGGACTGGACGCAATCGCCCATGGCGGGGTCCGGCGGACACGCTGGGCAATCAATCGTCCGCTGCAATTCTCAGGCGGCGCCGATGCGAGCTGCAACAAACGGTACCCGATCGTATGCCTTGTAGACCGGGCGTGCTCCTCGTACATGGCTGCGTCTACGATGCGAACTGAATACTGGGGACGAGCGATCGTCGGGGAGGTGAGCATGACGTGCTAGAAAAGGGCACGATCGGCCTCTGGGCCAAACCGGACCTTTGTCTCCCCAATCCCTAACTGTCTCAGCTGATAGGGCAAAGGAATGGTTCGCACTAAGTTTGTCGGCCTATAAATGAGCGCCGATTCATCTCGTCCCATTCGCGGGCTCAGACCCGGTTCCTTGATGGTTACCTGCACCTCTGAAGCACTCTTCATGTCCCTCGTCATCCAACACTTCCAGGGAGGGGGGAGTTGGGCAGAGCAACTGCGAGTTATGCAGCTAGCTGTGCGGGCGGACGCACGTGCCGCAATCTCTTCCACTTCGACACGGCACCAAACAGGCAGGCAGACACCGTTGCGCTGTGCTTCTTCTAATCTCCCGGTCTCTTCATCACACTCTCCCTTCGCCCTCGCCCATGCTCCGTGCGCTTAAACCCCCGACGCGCCCGTTTTAGCCAGTCTGCAACGTTCAATCAACTGGTTCCTACCTTAGTTTCCCGAAGTCTCAGATCCCAGACATGCCATTCCAGTGACCTCGCCTCCGCGCCTGCTCTCTTGGCGCGGCTCACCACGCCGCTCAAAGACTCCTTGAGGGCTGGTGACAGACCGCAAACCCTATTTGTGCGAGCATCGGCCCATGCTCGTCTACATGCTGTGAGTTTCTTTCCATGCTTCTGTCTCTTCACTCTGCCGAAATGATGTACCCATGGTAAAAGGTCTGACTGCGAGGAACCAACTGGTTTTGCTGTCTTCTCTTCCTTTACCGCGACGACAGTACTTTTAACCAGCTTTGGCTGCCATAAGTCTGACGCCGCGTTGCTTTCTCGTGTCACAGCAGTGAGCCTGCTCAGTGGTTCATTGCGCACCTGCGAATGAATACTATGCAAGCTTCTGTCGCCACATGGAGTCCTCTTTCTCGCCGCTGCTACGAACCTGGGCCAAAGGCCGCGACGCACACACGGGCGGACCCTGAGGCGGGGACTCTGAAGCCGTTGTGTTCCCAGTTTGAAGATCACTAAGAACTGAAAAGATCTGATTTTGGTTATCTCATATTGCGTCTTTTTGCACTCGCGATTCCATGATGGCTGGCTGACCAAGACTCAACATAGGATGCCAGCATACTACCACTGGGGTAACGCCGCAGTCCTCTCTTGCGACTGAGGACTTCTTTCCCATGATCCAACCGGGTCAGCGGCACATGGTCTTCCTTCATCTGTACCGGTGACAGCACAAGTCTTTGACATACTGCCACAAAGGTACTTTCCCACCAATTTGTCCGCTGTGCAATCATTCAATGCGCTCAACGCCCTTTCTCTATTGGATATGAATCAAATAAATGCGGAAATCTTCCAAGTTGGGGGGCTGCAAAGCCCACAGCATTACGAGGCATTGGGACAGAAGCCTTTCGCTGGTCAGCGGCAAGGGGCTGTCGAGAGGCCCACGTCTCAAAATGACACTGCATCCTCGACTTCGGCAATTTTGGACCAAGCTGGAGGAAAGGTGGTCAAGCAGACTGCAAAGAGGATCTCCAAAATGCGCCTGATAGAGGTACTCAACGGCGTCAGCGGCATGGCCAAAGCCGTAGATGCCGCAGCCCAGCGTCCAGTTGAGACACCAGAAGGCCACCTAACGTCTGGCGCCAGTCACGAGGAATCCCCATCCGTATCCCAGACTACTACGGCTGATGCCGCAGCTACGGCTTTTGCGGGGCCAAATACGAGAAAGCCTTCTCCACGGCAAGACAAAGTGCCCCAAACCCCTGGTCCCACTACTTTCCCCAAACAATGGGACTTGAGTTTACGCATGGATGGCGAGAACTTCTCCATGGTAAACAGGGTGGCTTATGTTCCCAGCACATCTGCTGAGACACCAAGGAGATCTACGATTGAGAAATTTGACCCTACTGCGTTTGATGCAGCCATATACCAACAGCCCGCAGCTATGAAGCCTCCGCCAGAGGTGTGTATGCCCGCACGTACGAGACGGTCAACACCATCTTCAAGTGAAAATCAGAGAATGTATCTTCATCTTGATCCGGCAATTCACTATGCCCATGGCCGGTCGGACGATTGGCTCAAAGCCAAAGCCCAGGAGATCGAATCGCGTGGCGGGCGTAAAGCATGGTTCGGCAAGGCTGTCGAGCGGATTCGCTGGTTGCGCGCGCAGACGGATCGTGAGAAGAAGCTCGCCAACGGACACGGCCTACCGCAGAGACGCGCGGAGCCGCAGCCATGGAAATACAAACGGCCCATGGATTACGGGGACATGCCCGAAGCTCAGCTACCGGACGATGTCCTAGAGAATCCTAATTGGCTGAGGTATTGCGCACACTTCCGCGAGGTTGAGCGCATAAGGATTATGCGCCGTCTAGAGGCCAAGAGGAGCGAGCAAGAGACTCAGGAGTATTACAAGAACGTCATGGCGGGCCTGCGGACTTCGACGAGCCTTTGAAGGTTCTTGATCATGTCATGATTCGTGTCCTCACCGGAAATGAGGCGTACAGTATTGTGCTTAGATGAGCAGCGTTTCGGTTGGCTTGGCGTGGAGTCTGGAGTTTGAATTTTGATCTCGAATTCACTCAGCAATCGGGTGTATACGCAGATGCATAGCTTTGAATTTGAGCATCTCCTACTCTGACCAAGGGATGTGTGCCGGCCGACCGTAGAGCCCCGACTTCGTAATGAGAACTTGCCTGCAGGCTTTGACGATGGAAAAACAAAAGCATTATATTGCGATTTGAATTTGCTGGCAATGTCCCCTCGGCCGCGAAGCCTGCGAGGGATAAGATGAAGAGTCTCAACAATGAGTTACTTACACACTGATATGTCCCTGTGTGAAAAAATGGCGCACAACAGCGATGCAGACTTTGAAATGCGCTTCGAGATCACTTTCAGTACTTCAAAGCAGATTTCGTTGTTGAGTCTAGTTGAGGCTTCAGGGCCAAGTATGAGGCTACATAAGGAGTTACGTGTACGTTGCTTCCCAAGTAGATTTCCTCACGTAGAGAAACGAGAATGACCAACAGAGCGAATAACAGGCCGACGATAGAAAGCGCTGTTGAGCCCACCAGAATAGGGACGGATGGTGCCGCCGCTTGTGGCGGCCTCGACAGTGGGGGGGGGGCACAGCCTGCATGGGCAACCATTAAGACCTTGCTGACGACGGGAATGTAACGCCAACAGGCATCAGGAAACATGGAAAGGGTTGTCAAACCAGTGGCGGCCAAAAACCCCCTTGGACTCCACATGTCCTCTCTAGAACTGGACGACGGCTCGAGCGATGATATTCGTAGACCGCACTGCGTTTCAGTAACCGCCAGGAACCTTGACAGATGTCCCAACCCTGGCAAAGTGACCTTCGCATGCAGCATGCAACCGCGGAAGATCTTGCGCATCAAGCGCCGTGCCCGTAAGCCCAATTGACCCTAGTGCTCCGGGCGGACGGTCATAACTGCTTTACAAAAAAGCATGACCACAAGAGAGGCCTACCACAGCCGCCGTGAAGGCCAGTCTTTGCCAGTACAAGCAATGTTGATCGTAAATGGCTCGCTTATTGCCGCCAGTCATGCAACCTCGTTGTTCGTATGGGCGCTTAATTGAACGGGCTACACCGTTTCACTCTGCGATGGATGTCCACGAATTGTATTCTTCTAAGCGCCCTCTGAAAAGGCGTTGAGGCCGGTCAGGATATACCTCTCAAGTATATATAATATATATATATATATATATATATATAACACTTGATCTCCCGGACGGCTCTGCTACGTTTCTTCTATAGCACATATCATACTGTGACTACCGCATCATCTGTTCGTTATCCCTTCATTCGCAAAGCCTCCGCTCGCAATCATGTCTTATCACGGTGACCTTGTCGGAGCCCAGTGGTCGCAACATTCAAATCCTGCGAGCCAAATGTATTACATCGAGATTGCCACCGGAAAAAGCCAATACAACATTCCCATCGGTTGGGAGGATAGTCCCCAGGTAAGGACTGTCCATTGTGACTACCTTGACACTTCTCACGCTTTGCAGGATAATTGAAATTACGATCCCACCTACCAACACTGGTTAGCCCCTTGTCCCGTTGAGTTTCGAAGCCACAAATTCTGCTTTACGGATCAGGGCAAATACGCGGACTGCTAGGATTGTTTTTCAAGACCCAAACCCTCCGCCAGCTCGCACGTACCTTGACAAGAGAAACGTTGCCGCTCACTTGCACACTCTTGATAGAAACCCTGCGACAGGTGAATCTACTTATCGAAGAGCAACAACGGGCATCTTAAGGTGGCTCTTTGAAGAATAGGAAGGGTTCGATGTTGTTCAAGAAGATAATCGGTTTACTAGTGTCCCAGATCATGTTGTCTTCAAGATTGAGTGTAGGGCAGGAGGGTCGTTTTACGCGTACGACTTCTTGATGGTGGAGTGTAAAAAAGCAGGCATGTCATGGACCTCAGCGACTGAGCAGTGCACCAGGCACTGCGAGAACACGGAAAATGATAGTGGACAGGTATATGGCATGGTTCAGGTCGGCATGTACATCCGATTCTTCCAATGGGGAGACTCAACCATGACTCCGCTGTGCGAAGCACTACATCTGCGAGATGATGTGCAAGACATCATGGCATGGGCCGACTACCTCAAGGCACATCCACTGCCTGTTGCGAAACTGATCAGCTGAGATAGTATATATACTCGCATCTAAGCTTCAGAAGATGCCTAGGTCCTATGAGACAATGAGAATAGCTTCTGAAACACGTGACGGCATCTCACGTTCCAGCCGAGGTGCTTGTTGGTGCTGGAGCGTCGCCCCGATCATGACGATCTAAAGACTACTCGGATTGTGCTCAGTAAAGACGGACTTCAGTGCTACCCAGACCATTAGATACTACATTTGCTGAATGGTAGAAAGGATATTCCGGCCTGAATGTGCTGCCTGATACCCGCCGCCCCGTTTGTACGACAAGCCGCTTTTCACTCCACCAAAGAATAGTTGCGATTCCACCGGGGAGCTTTCCCCCCGATGCCTCTTGGCCTCTTGAATGCTGATCTCGACACCTCTGTCGAACCAAGAGAAAGGGGAGCCCAGACCGAGTCCACAGCCCAATTTGGCCGACGCAACCAAGCTAGCTGTTGCATGACGGAGGATTCTGTCCTGGATTTCAACGGGGAGAAGGTTGATTGAGCTCGGTTGGTGCTCAGTTCTCGAGGTACTGAGGATCAAATCGAGAGCAGTGTCAGACGCATTTCCGTCATGGAACAGCTCCTCGGACCTCGTCCACACTAGCTCATCCCCCAATGCTTTGCAAAGAATGACTCGCCGAAGAGTCAAAACCGCATACGTCGCCGCCTTGGTTGTAGGATGGCCGAGGAGTGACTGACCTGCTGCATGGCGTCGGACCATATCAAGTCCCTCATGGATATCTTGCGCTAGAACATATAGAAACGACCCAACGGGGACGATCACTGAATCCGGTGTATCCCAGCTCGGCAGGTCCATATGTTTGACATATGGTCCTCCATCAGAGACGTACTCGAATCCCACACGTTCCAATAGGGTGAAGTCTATTTTCAAGATCCAGATAATGGCATATGCCAGCTTCATAAAGGTCGTAGTTTTCATATCTCGCCGAAGCACATGGCGCCAAATATAGCCAAAGTCACGAAGGACTCGTCCAAGGAATGAGATCTGCCTTGGATCGGAAACCAATACAGGCTCCCAGTATGGCCCTGGAAGGGTCTGGTCTTCTCGGAGTCTTTGCCGAGGTGAACTCACCAGCTCAAAGTCGTCTTGAACCAGTAGTCGTTCACGAGCCAGTGCAAGTGGTGCTGAGTAGGTTCGATCCTTTTTCAACAGGAGGATAAGATCTTTGTCGAGGTCGAAAGTCCAAACGCTGTCGAACGAATCGCCTCTGCGGTCTCCGAAAGGGTTCACAAAGTCGTACATATCCTCCCATTCTGACGCAATGCCTTGTTGCAGAGCGGCAAGGAGCGTGCCTATCATTCGGTCAGTAGGTGCCAGAGAGGATATCAAGAAATAGCGCCGCTTCCAGGACATACGTGAGCATTTTCCTTGGCCCACGAGGATGCGGGAGAATAACTCAAGATACGCTGCGTCACTCGGTAACTTTGTTCCGTAGGCCCTACGTATAGCAGTTCCTGAGACATGTTGTTAGCATGTTTAGGTGAGGAGTTGCACTAGAAGTTACCTTGTATGATATACAATAGCACCCATAGAAACGACATTACGATGTGGTAGATGGCGACCGGCGGCAGGAAACGGACAAGATTCGTTGGCTAGTACGGAGTGCATGGGAGTCAGGTAGTTGCCCTTGAAAAAGGTGCTGTCTCGCGCCGAAACAGCCCCTATCTGCGCTTGTGTCTCAAGACAGCAGGAGACAGCGAGGATCGAGCGGCGCCAAATGCCCGCCCCCTCCTTTCTCGCTTGGTGTATTCGCTGCGCCCCCTCCGTATGACACGAGGGAGAGTGGGGGGAAAGAGGGGCGGGGAGGCAGACCGAGTAAATTAAAGTGTCGAGAGTCATATGGTGATGACTGATGAGCGACGGCAGGAGGAATGGAGTTGGGTATTTAGGTATGCTTGCGGGATGTGACGGGACGGAGCTCGAGGACCGCGGGGTGAAGGCGGCAGTGGCGCATTTTCGTTTGAGACGCCGCCAAACCCGGCGGGCGGGCCTTGTCCGCATTTACAGCCTGGAATCGATCCAGTAACAGATCCTCATTCTATCTAAATTCGGTGCGGTCCGGGGCGTCGCGTAGCCGCCCTTCTACTGCGCCTTCGTCCCTTTTTGTTTCTCCAAACCCCGGACTCCACGGCAACGCTGTACAGCACATTATCAGCCCGTCTGAGCCAAAGGCGGCCTGCATCCGCCTCTGGATGTAGCATTCCCGCTCAACCAAACGACAGTGCACAATAAAGGTTCCGCGCACGGAAACCTCAGCTGTTGTTCAGGCTGCTTTGCGGCGACAGTCGTTATTTCTCACACAATTCTTGATAATCCAAGGATGTTGTAGGACATCTTCAAGAAGCAATCTCTTCTTCGGATCAACCACCAGCAGCTTCAGTCGTGTTAGTCGTGCTCCAGGCTCGGGTTCCGGACTCTGCAAACTCACCTTGTGGATGAGGTCTGTAGCCTCGGGGCTAACATGGGATGGGACTTTCATATCAGCCCTTGCAATCCTTCGAGTCGTCATGACGGGGGCATCCTCGAAGGGGGCCTCGCCGGTCAAGAACTCATAGGTCAGCACACCCAAGGACCACACATCAACCTTTTCATCGTAGGATCCATCTGCGCTCCTTGGGTTCACCATCTCAGGCGGCAGATAATCAAGTGTCCCGCAGTAGGTTGTACGCCGATGGCCAGGTGCGTGAACACTCCAGCCAAAGTCTGAAATCTTAATCTCCCCGTGAATGCCAACAAGGATATTTTCTGGCTTGATATCGCGATGGATGACATGCTTGCGGTGCAGGTAACGCAAAGCGTCAACCATTTGCGCAATGTACTCTGCTGATCGTGGTTCCGGGAAGCGTTGCGCTCTGCGCAGGTGCCTGTATAGCTCTCCTTTGCCTGCAATTTCCAAAATGAGGAAAATGCGCTTGCTGTCATGGAAATGACCATGTAGTTGCAGGATATTGGGATGCCGCAGGTTGTTTTGAATCTCAATCTCGCGCCGCACTTGCTGTTCAATCCGCGCTTCCTGCAACTCTTTCTTGTGCAGCACCTTTAGAGCGCAGACGAAGCCATGGACACGATCGCGAGCCAGATAGACGCGACCAAACTTGCCTTTGCCTAGAGGCTTACCGATCTCGAACATTCCTAGATGCAAGGCGGGAGGTGCAGGCTGCGCAGCGAGAGCCGTCAAGGACTTGTGCTTGGCTAGGCATGCCTGGTCCCCTGATGTGGTATCCGAAAGAAGCTTCGGCGACGCCAGCGAGGCTGCAGGGTGCGACGTGACTGGAATGGTCTCCTTCAAAAGGTGAGCCTTGACCACTGAGTGCGAATGTCTTGACTGCGACATGTTTGTGTCAAGGGAGTGACAGGATGAGGAGCAAGCTAAACATACCTGGGGCTTCTGGTTCCGGTCAGCAATGAACAAGCCCTTGAGGCCGTCTTCGAGGGTTTTGGTCGCCATGTTTGAAGATGCAGGCGAGAGGCGCACCGAGCGGTTGACAGAGTCAACGGCACCCTAAAGGTTCTTGGCCGTCGTAGAGCACGACCCACGGCCGTTGATTGTAAGATTGAAAGGAGCTCTTTGGGGTCAAGCGTCTCGTGATGTTAGCGAGTGAGGGAACGCGACGGTGGACGATTTCGTGACCTTGTGCGACGATTGAATGAAACAAATTATAACGGACTCGGATAGGCAACTAGCATTGGCCGAGCCGCTTAATTTGTCAACCGCCTGCCGTGTGCATCATGCAAGCGCCAACGGCCAACAGGGAGCCCGTAGCAACGGGCTGACACAAAACACAACCACATACCAAGCATGACAAGTGAATTTGACGGGGGCGGGGAACAGACCCTTGACCACTGCTATGCCCGGCCAGCGCCAGCATGCTGCCGTCTCGGATATTGCTAAAGATTTGAGAGCAACTATAATGCCTTTGCAGATGGCAAGTAGAGTTGATGATGGTATGCGCGTCTTTCAAACAAGTGGCCAATATGATTCAACTATGTATCTTGGCTATTCCCAAACCTAAACGCCGACTATACACATGGACACAAAACAGACCCCAACATACGTGCTTCTACTCCGTCGTCAGACGCCCTTGGAGAGCAGGTTCAAGGCGCTGCCCGCGAGGATGAAACCGGCCTGGTCCTTGCTGACGGCGTGCCTCGTCGGGATGAGCGCCTCCTCGCCGTTGGGCTTGGTCACCTTGAGCTGGACCTCGCCCTGGCCGCCATTCCGGAGCATCTCGTACAGCCCCACGGTGGCGACCTCGTCGCCAGCCGAGATCTTGTCGTAGTCGGCCTCGTCGGCAAACGTCAGCGGCATGACGCCTTGCTTCTTGAGGTTCGTCTCGTGGATGCGCGCAAACGACTTGGTCAGCACGACGCGGGCGCCGAGGTAGCGCGGCTGCAGGGCGGCGTGCTCGCGGGCCGAGCCCTCGCCGTAGTTGTGCTCGGCGACGACGAGCCACTCCTGGCCGCGGGTCTTCCAGACCTCGCCGAGCTCGGGAATGGTATGCTTGCTGCCGTCGAGGTCGTACGCGGCGTTGACCTCGCCCGTCTCGGCGTTGACGGCCGTGTTGAGCGTGTTGGTGCTGATGTTGGCCAGGTGGCCCTTGTACTTGAGCCAGGGGCCGGCGGCGGAGATGGTGTCGGTGGTGCACTTGCCCGTGACCTTGACGAGGACGCGGAGCCCGCTGAGGTCGGAGCTGGGAAAGGGTGGGAAGGGCTCGAGGAAGGCGAGGCGCTCCGAGGAGGGGGAGATGGCGACGTCGATGCTGCCGTCGGGTTCTTGCGAGACGACGCCGAGAGACTTGATGCCGGACTCAAAGGGCGACTGGGGTCCCTCGAGGCCGTGCGGCGCAGAGAACCTAAAGTCCTTGCCCTCGGGAGTCTTGAGAGCATCGGTCATGGGGTTGAAAGTCGTGGTTCCGGCAAACGCCATGGCAGTGACAATCTCGGGCGAGGCGAGAAAGTTCATCGTCTCGGGGTTGCCGTCATTCCGACCACGGAAGTTGCGGTTGTAAGAAGTGAGGATGGCGTTGGACGTTCCCTTGGTGACGCCATCCTGGCGCTGCCACTGCCCGATGCAGGGTCCGCAGGCGTTGGAGAGCAGGGTGCCGCCAGCGCCCTCGAACGTCTCGAGAGTGCCGTCACGCTCGAGCGTCGCGCGGATCTGCTCGCTGCCCGGGGTGATGTAAAAGTCGGCGGCGGGCTTCAGGCCAGCCTCGGCGGCCTCCTTGAGCAAGCTCTCGACGCGCGTCATGTCCTCGTAGGAGCTGTTTGTGCAGCTGCCAATCAGTCCGGCAGACAGCTTCTCGGGCCAATGCTGATCCTTGACGACGTCCTTGAACTTGGACAGCGGGGTGGACAGGTCGGGGGTAAACGGTCCGTTGATATAGGGCTCCAGCTCAGAGAGGTTGATCTTGATGACTTGGTCGTACTCGGCGCCTTCGTCGGCTTTGAACTCCAGCCGGGCGTCCGCCGACGTTCCTTGGCCTGGGAAGCTCTGGAGAGCCTTGATGTTCTCCACCGCCTGGCCGCGCCGGGTCGACTGCAGATAGCGCGCAGAGGCCGCGGTGTAGGGGAAGATGGACGTGGTCGCTCCGACCTCAGCCCCCATGTTGCAGGCCGTGGCCATGCCGGTGCAGCTGAGGCTTTCGACGCCGGACCCAAAGTACTCGATGATGTAGCCCGTCCCGCCGCGAACGGTGAGCTCGCCGGCCAGGCGGAGGATGACGTCCTTGGGAGACACCCAGTCGTTGAGCTTGCCGGTGAGCTCGACGCCCAGGATCTTGGGCGCCGTGAGCTCCCAGGGTGCGCCGACGAGCGCCTCGACGGCATCGGCACCGCCCACGCCAATGGTGATGGTGCAGAGACCGCCCGCGTTGGGGCTGTGGCTGTCGGTGCCCAGCATCATCAGCCCCGGCAGCGCGTAGTTCTCCAGCACCGTCTGGTGGATGATGCCGGCGCCGGGCGGCCAAAAGTCCATGCCGTACTTGCGGGCGGCCGACTCGAGAAAGTCAAAGACCTCCTTGTTGGCCTCGATGCCGGCCGTGAGGTCGCTGTCGGAGCCCTTGTGGCCGACAATCAGGTGGTCGCAGTGGATGCTCGCGGGGATGGCCGGGCGCGCCAGGTTGCACGACATGAACTGCAGCAGCGCCATCTGCGCCGACGCGTCCTGCATGTTGACGCGGTCCGGGTTGAGGCGCAGGTTGGCCTTGCCGCGGATGCTGCGCCCGTTGTCCGTGTTGCTGAGCAGCGACTCCTCGACGTTGGCGAGGTGGCTGTAGAGGATCTTCTCGGCCAGCGTCAGCCGCTGCCGACCCAGCACGCGCCGCACCTCCGTGTACTTGTTGAACAGTCGCTCGTACGACGGTGGCAGCGACTTGACGGTCGAGTAGGTCCGCGCCGAGCCTCGAGGCAGCACGGCGCCGGCGCCGGTGCCGGAGAGGCGGCTGGCGCGCCGCAGGACGGTCTGCTCAATGGCATTAGCACGGGCTTCGTTCCGGGGCGACTCTCTCGCACGCGCATACCGTCATGGCGCCTCCAGAGCGTCTGGCCAGTTCAATTGGGGCCATGATGCGCAGCTCCTCTGCGTGTGATTCATCCAAGGGTCCGGTGGGGGGTGGGGGGAAGTTTTGGGAATTGTAAATGCGCGGTATCGGATTGGGCTTTTCTGAAGGCTCGACTAATTGGCTCGGGTGGAGCCATGTGCCACACCGAACGCCGGCCCATTGAGATTAGGCCTAATTATGGCCACATAGGCTATGCTTACTTACGAGTTAGTGTTGACGACCTCGGCATACATTTCGCAACTAATACTGCGACACGTGCAGCAACAAGGCCAAGGTACATGCAGGTCTTGGCTTTCGTGATGTATCTAACTCAAGAGCTATGCCCATCTATGCAGAGGCTCGTTGCTCATTGGACCTTAACTGCTGGCAAGGAGCGTCCCTGCTCATCAAAGATTCAAGAACTCCCGTCCCATCCGTTTCTTCACCTAATTAATACCTCGCGACGCCGTCGGCCTCCTCTAGCCACATCGCCGCCAGGTCCTTGGCCAGGCCCAGCCGCAGCTTTCGGAGCACGTCATCTCCCTTGGTGTTGGCAAGCCATCCCTTTCTCCAATCCCATGCACGATGCACCTTGGCGCCCGCTGTCACGGACTTATGCAAGTGACTGACTAGCATGGAGCTTCCGCTCATGATGTAGCTGCTTCCGCTCAGCGAAGCCGTCGACTTTTTCATTAGATCAGCTGGCGTGGATCCCTTCAATCCCTGGCCCGACGAAAGCACAAGACTGAAGAACTCATCGCAGGCATCGTAAACCCGTGAGCCTACCGTTTGGATGTCCTCGATGGCTTTGAGGAGTATGTCGATTTGATCGAGCGAAATGACAACGGGCGACTGGTTGACAAACACAGTGGCCTCGCCCAGGAGCGCGAGAAGGAAGTCCTCGCTCACCACCGCATCTCGACTCTCATCGTAAAGCCCACCACGAATGTTATCGTCAGAGCTCGAAATAACAGCCACCAGAGCAAAGGCGGCTTGCTTCTTGAGGACAGTCGTCTTCGATGCTGGCATGTCCTCGAGATCTATGCTGTCCCGAATCTCGTAAAATTTGCGCAAGGTTGCATAGCCGCTGAGCATGCGTCCTAGCAACTGCGCTGCCTCTAGATCTTGGGTTGCACGTACTTCCAGTGTTTCCGTGCGTTTCCGGAGCAAGTTCTTGAGATCGTCGTCGAGGTCCTTCTCAGGCGGGTAGGCTGTCGATTGCACCAGGGAATAGGACATGAGAAGGTTAAGGACCTCGCGGACTCTGCTTGTACGATGCGAAAGGGCAAAATACCACAGAGCCTCGCCATATCGGTGGGACTCCTTGGACAGAATATCGGCAAAGGTCTCCATCCATAGTTAGCTTCTGAGCGGGCTTCGTCGATTGTTTGTGCACTCACCTCTGCTGTTTCTTCGGCATAGGCAATCATGCCGAGATCATTCAGTATCCTCCACATTTTGTCCACCGTCGAGCTTGAGTTCTCGTCTAGCGTCGCCAACAAGTCTCGGAGCAGCTCGCCGACCGTCTCCTCCGACTTTTGCGGCAAATCCATCCTACCGAGCACCTCGATGGCCACCTCCCATCCGTCTCTTTGGGGAGAGAGGTGTTCGATGCCAGCCAGTTCTCTCGCGTATAGCACCAACGTGGTGTCCTTGATGCCTTCCATCTCATCAGTTGTCGGTGGTGACACGCCCAGGAGGGCCAGGTCGTCCATATCGAGGGTGTCCATGGGTAGAGGTTTCGAGTTTTCCGTTGGCGGCAGCCAGTGTCCAAGTGAGGCAATTTCTGCCACCGAAGCGGCAACCGGGAGCGACCAGACCCTTAGACACCCAACGACTGCGTTGATGTTGCCCTCGAAGGCAGATGCGATGGCAATCTCGACTGGGTTCATCGTATTCGGATTCATGTCCGAGTGAAGCACTGTGTGAAAGGCGGTGGCCAGCCGATTGAAATACCCAGCAGAGTTCGCAAACCGAGACGCTGGTGCTCCGAGACCGAGGCCAAGCGATTGTGAAAGCCGCAAGTTCTTGTGTTGCTGGCTACCATCATCCCACCAGCCGAACAGCCCAATCGTTGCCTCACACCAGTCCTGTGCCGTGTCCATGATGGATTCACGGTTGCCGAGAACAATGCCGTAGACAACCTGCAGGTTCTCGTAGACATCCCAAGGAATCTGACTCGATGCCTTCCTCGCCATTGTCAGCATCGACTCCGGGTTTGGGGCGGCCGTGCCATTGGCCTGCGGGTCTCTGCCCTCAGCGAACAGCGTCAGTCTGTCGAGCGCCCCCCTCGCTTGGACACGGAACAAAGTCCAGCTGCTGTTCCAGATATCCCAGTCGGGTCGCATCGCAGGGCACTGGCTTAGCAAATCGCACGTCGTCTCGGCAAATCGACGGATATTCTCCAGGGCCTTGCCAGTGTAGGCAGAATCTCCGCGGGGTCCTCGGCGAACGTGCTCCCAACCAGCAGTTTTCAGTAGCTGAGACGCACCACTCACATCACCGCGGAGCAGAGCAGAGCGTAGCGTCTGCCAGTACAAGCCATGACAGGCTGGACTGGGCTTGTACCGGCTGATTTCTCGCACTTGGTCGGGATAGGGGTTGTGACTGGCTTGCATCCAGTCAAATAAAATCTCGGGTAGTGGCGGCGTCTTCTCCTCCTCTGTTTCGTTCTTTTCGAATCTCGTGTGATGCATACGCAGGACCAGATGGGCGACATATGCTGCCTTTTCAAAAGGCTCGGTCTGCGATCCGGGCCCAATGGTGGCGAAATCTTCTCCTTCAGGTTGAGGCAAGTCTTCCACAAAGTCGTTCCAGAGGCGTACAAGACGGAAGGTAATGTTTGCAAGGGAATCATCCATCCTTTCGGCATCGTCCTCGGTCCCAACTCCATCATCATACAGTCGGCAGACGAGGTCCTCCGTCTTGAGAATCAGGTCTGACGATTCTGTGAGTCGTGCGGGTTCCTGCTGGGTGTAGAAATCCCGGGCAATCGTTGCGAACTGGAGCTCCTGACTCCTGATGGAGCCCCCCAGTCGGGCCGAGGACCTGCGGAAGATGTCTTCCGCCTCTTTGCGAACTCTGTCGGTGGCCGCTGGTGTATGCAGCATCATCAGATCGTCCTCTTCTCCAATGATGGGTTGTCCATAAGGTCGGTCGTCGTGTCGCATGTTAAGAAACATGTCGCCTTCTTCTGATTCCGCTTGTGATGATTCACCTTCTCCAGACTCTTCCTCTTCTTCTTCTTCCTCCGCCTCGTCCTCCTCATCAGTCTCAGCCTCCATATCATCATCGATATATCTTTCTATTTCAGCTTCGACATCGTCGCCGAAATCATCGTCTTCGCCGCCTGCGTACCTATTCGGCGGCGCGGTAGATGTGCGAAACAGGCTTTGCGGGTGTGGTGGCAATTCCTCCTCGCCCTCTGCATCCTCATCCTCTTCAATATCTTCTTCAGGAACCGTGAATTGCCTGCTCAGGCCAGAGGGCTGTGGCTGTCTCCCTCTCCCTCGCATGGAGCGCCCTAATGGAGGATTAGAGCTCTCGCTTCGACCGAAGAGGCTCGTTTTGTTGCTTGCTTGAGATTGACCGCCGAAACTGAATGGTTTGTTGCCCGACACGCCGCGCATCACCGAGCTTCCAAGATAGGAGTCCGAGGGCGCGCCGGCTGGCGTAAAAGAAGCTGCCGAAGACGGCGGTGGTCCGGCGGGAGTCGTGGAGGGATTGTCGCCCATGAATGAGAAGCCAGTACCACCATGTGCTCGTCTGTCTGGCGTCGATGGCGCCGGGCTCGCGGGCGGGCTCGAATCGACGATGAATCGGTGTGCCATTGCGTCGTATGTGCCGGGTTTGCACCGCCAGCCGCGCGATACCTAAGCTTGTGAGGTAGGCCTGCTCCTCAGCTGCGGAGGTGACGGGCAAAGCTATCCCGCACGCTGCTGTGCGAAGGCCAGCCAGCGAAAGTCGAGATGGTGTTGGCAAGGCGCTGGCGAGGTGGTTGGTAGGTTCGGACAGTGTAAAAGAGCGTCCTCCTGGCAAGCTCCAATAGGACCGAGCATCGCGTCTGCATATTTTCTGGACCTGGAGGCTGGAGCAAGCGCGCAGTGAACGATGCGCGCCGGAGTTTAGCCGAGATCCAGTACCCCAGCTGCCAGCGGCAATGAGCTAGTGGCCAATTACCCGCCAGCAACGACGGGACCAAGCATCCAGATGGAAGGCACGCACGGAGTTGATGAGCCTGCAATTGCAAATCACGGGGCAACCTGACCCGTGACATTGCCAGACTGAGCTCTGCAGTGTAAAAGTTAAAGAAGCATTTCGCTATCAACCGTCGGATCTTAGCGCCAGTTCTGCATCACAACGGAACATGATGCTTTCTTCCACATCTTGGAGCTACCAGAACCCGAGGCGCACCGAGCCGATCCCGACGGTCCGCGCGCGCAATATGGCGTTCACGTGGCATCTGTCACGCCGAAATGGACCTACAACGCTTGAACGCTTCACGGACGTGTGTTCACTTACCTTAGTTTTGCAGCCAAGAAGACACTTGCATGCTGGCTCCGCAGCGGGGTAGCTCAGCAACGGCATCTCTCGGTGATCGGAAAGTGTCGTCACTACCTTAGCCAGCTCTTCGCCGCCCTTAAACGTCACTGCCGTGTACCAGTACCTCTATTTCCACAGCCCATCTTGAATGCGCCAACCGTCAATTTCATCGACTCTTACCATTCGCGCAAATACCATTTTTTTGGGGAAAACGAAACCATGGCCTCTACCGCCGGCAAGGTGTGTCTAGCTGTCACCATTGCGTGAAAAATCCCCTTTCATCACCCCACCGTGCCGTGGGCAACTATCTCGATCAAAAACCTTGTTGACATCGAATCGATGCAGACTATCACCTGCAAGGCCGCCGTGGCCTGGGAGGCTGGAAAGGACCTGAGTATCGAGGACATCGAGGTCGCGGCCCCCAAGGCTCACGAGGTGCGAATCGAGATCTACTACACCGGCGTGTGCCATACAGGTAGAGCAGCCGATAGTCGGAGGGTTTTTCGGCCAAGACGTACTGACAAGGGCCAGATGCATACACGCTGTCGGGTAAGGACCCAGAGGGTGCATTCCCCATTGTCCTTGGGCACGAGGGCGCTGGTATTGTCGAGTCGGTTGGTGAGGGCGTGACCAATGTGAAACCGGGCGACCATGTCGTCGCTCTCTAGTATGGCATCCGATCCCAACGGCGCTCTCTCTCTCCGGCGCGTGATCACTGACGATCGTCTCAGCACCCCCGAATGCAAGGAGTGCAAGTTCTGCAAGTCCGGCAAGACCAACCTCTGCGGCAAAATCCGAGCTACTCAAGGTAAGGGCGTCATGCCCGACGGCACCTCGCGCTTCAAGTGCAAGGGCAAAGATCTCCTTCATTTCATGGGTACATCGACCTTTTCGCAGTATACCGTCGTCGCCGACATCTCGGTTGTCGCCGTTCAGCCAGACGCTCCCATGGACCGGACGTGCCTGCTCGGCTGCGGCATCACCACGGGCTACGGCGCCGCTCGCGTAACTGCCAACGTCGAAGAGGGGTCCAACATTGCCGTCTTTGGCGCTGGCTGCGTCGGTCTGTCGGTCGTCCAGGGCGCCGTCATCAACAAGGCCGGAAAGATCATTGTCGTGGATGTTAACCCTGCCAAGGCAGAGTGGGCCAAGAAGTTTGGTGCCACCGACTTTGTCAATCCGAATGACTTGAAGGACCAGAGCATCGTCGAGAAGCTTGTCGAGATGACTGACGGCGGCTGCGACTATACGTTTGACTGCACGGGCAATGTCAACGTTATGCGAGCTGCTCTCGAGTCTTGCCACAAGGGCTGGGGCGAGAGCATCATTATTGGTGTTGCCGCCGCTGGTCAGGAGATTTCCACACGACGTGAGCTCCCTCCGAGGACCTTTCCTGGTCTTTGACGCTAACACGCTACTTTAGCATTCCAATTGGTCACTGGCCGGGTCTGGAAGGGCTGCGCCTTTGGTGGCATCAAGGGTCGCTCCCAGATGAAGGATCTCGTGAGCGACTACCTCAAGGGCGCTTTGAAGGTGGATGAGTTCATCACGCACCGCAAGACACTGAGCGACATGAACGGGGCATTTGAGAGCATGAAGAGCGGAGACTGCATCCGCGCCGTAGTCGACATGAGAAAATTGTAATTATATGGGAGATGATGTCGTAGGCCGTGGAATCCCGGCGTCTACAACTCGAATATGAACAAAATCGGTGCTGCAGCCGTAATTGCGCCAGTACTGGCTTTCTACGACATGACTTGGGGACAATGGACGTTATAAACATAAGTGGAGGGAGTCCTACCTTGATGGCCAGACTTCTGCGATTTGCTGCCACTAGTGCGTTCCAACGAAAGCTGCTCGCCGGTCCAGTTCCTTGACGTCATTTTGGAAACATACATAATTTCCATTACTGCTTTTCAAGTATTCCGGCAGCTGTATAAGGCGATGAGGTTGGCCTCAATGGCGTTCTCTCGTGAAAGGTAAGAAATTTCGCTACCCTTACCCAAGGAGAGCAGCAGCCATTTCGTGCAGGATGCTTTATTATTTATTATTTAGAGGTAAAGTAATTCGATCCAGACGTAGTCTGGAACTGCGGCATCCAGGTCTGCATGGCGACGTTTGGCTCATTCCCAAAAAATCGACCGCCTCCGGCTGGCATCCAATCACAAATCCAGCACATTTCCATGATCCGGTACTCATATTTGCAGCATCATAGAGACGCGTGCTTGATCATGTGGCGGCACGAACGAAGGAGGCCATTGGCTCGGGTGTAGATGTGGCCTTGGCAACACACAACGCTGGTCTACCAATTTTGGGAGGACTTCACATGTACCTTAGCTCGATATGAGGCTGTAGACCTTTCTGCATGTGATGAAACATTGGCCTGGTCCATCGTGACATAGTGTCGGTCAATTGAAGCCCGGCGATATGCTCACCCAGTTGTTGGTGCCATCCCTTCGATGACGAAGACAGACAGCAAGCCAAGGGATCGCGAGCATGCAAGATATCCGCGGACCACTCTGTCAATTGGCCTGATATGCGTTTTGATGCCAGATCGAGACGTCTTGGGGCGATTGCAGCGTCGTGTATGCGATGCGACATGGGCCCAGAGTGGAGTGACGAGACGACTCTGTACACTGAAGAGATATAAAGCCAGGCGGCAGGTTGCGAGGTGTATGCTTTTTGGCCCAGTCACACGAATAAAACTCTTGAGTGAAGGGAATTAAATATCTGCCCTATCATGGATTACGCTTCTCTCGAGATCCTATATCTCGTCGTCACCTTCTCACTCCTGATGGCGCTATGCTATGTAAGTCAATACAGCACTAGCCTTGCTTTTTGACAATATGCACATAGCAACTGCTTCGGCCGACAAAGAACGCGAGTCTTATCTATTGCAATCCTGTGTCACATCTACCTGGGCCATGGTAATTCGAAATGGACATCCTTGATACTCGAGTAACACTGGCTCCACAGTACAAATGTCAGTACCTTGATTCGTTGCACCGCACATATGGTGAGTGGTAGTGGCAGAAAGATGCTGCAATGTTTCAGCCTTTCGAAGACTGACTGGACTTCAGGGCCCATTGTCCGCATTGGTCCAAATGAGGTGGACGTCTCTGACGTCGATGCCGTCAAAGCCATCTACACCATTAGAGAGACCTTTCGCAAACCCATTTGGTACAAGCAATTCATCACACTCGGAGAAGACAGCCTCTCCAACACCAGCGACGTTGAGTTTCACCGCAGGCACCGCAGACTTCTGGCCGCGCCAATGGCAAAGTCGTCCTTGAAGGCGCATTCGCAGCAGATCGACGAACGGGTCAAACCCACCATTGACAAGATGAGGAGGGGAATGGAAACCAGGTGCGCGGCAGACGTGTTTGAGTGGTGGGTTTTTCATGAAAACAGACATCCTCGGGGAGTTGGACTTTGGCGATTCGTTTCGAACGCTGGAGCACGGGCAGGTCAGCGTGGCCGCGCCTCGCCATCCGCGACGCAAGTTGCTGACTAGAACCCCCTGCAGAGCGACTACACTCATCTTTTGGAAGAATTCGCCACCTCAGTGCCCTTTCGGCTTCCTTTCCAATGCTGATGACCTTTTCACAGATCATTCCCCTACCCTTGCTTAGCGGAGCCATTGAAGCAACACGCAAGGTCACGCGCTACGCGGGACAGTATTCGGCCGATACAAGGGCCTAGTGGACAGTAACCCGGCGCTGGTGCAGGAGACCTTCTTCACAATTCTCTTCAAGGCCGAGGCCGACGAGAAGCTGCCTTTCGAGGAGATCCGAAACGAGGCGGAAGCGTACATCATCGGCGGTAGCGACACAACTACCAACATGCTTACGTTCCTCGTCTGGTCCGTCTGCCGCCGTCCGCATGTCCAGGCTTCTCTCATCAAGGAGCTGCGGACACTGTCCGAGGATTTCGACGAGACTCACTTGAAGGAGCTTCCGTATCTGAGCCAAGTCATCAACGAAACGCTACGCCTGTACTTCGCGGTTCCAACGGGCCTGCCTCGACTGGTTCCCAGCGGCGGAGCGGACATTGCGGAGCACCGTCTCGACGGAGGCACGATCGTGGGCGCGCAGCCGTACACCCTGCACCGCGATTCGATCACGTTCCCAAAGCCTGAGGAGTTTGACCCTTCGCGATGGGAGGTCGCCCACTAAGGCCATGAGAGACGCATTCATGCCGTTTGGCAGGGGATGGGAGCACCGCTGACCTCATTGTAGTCTGCATTGGAATACATGTACATCTTGCGCAAATCCAGCTTCGGTTGGCCACGGCGCGGTTCTACCTCGCTTTCCCAGAGGCAAAAGTATCAGCCCTCGAGGGCATGACGGATGATGGCATGACAAAGGTGATTCACTTTCTGCTGGTCCCCAAGGGCAAGAGATGTCTGCCCAGACTACGAAACAGCAGTAGGATGCCTTTGGGATGTATGATATTGTTTATAAGAGGTACCAAGTCGGCTGTTCGAATCGTGACCGGTGGCTCGCTGGATTCAATGTTATCTACATGTATCGAGAGACTCCGCGTTGAACAGCTTTGCCAGTATTTCCACTCAGCCTTGGCGCAAGGAATAAGCAATTTGGGGTTTGCAAGAGTAAAAGTCGGTCGCGGAGCTTGTGCACTCTCGTGAAGCCCAAAGCTCAGTTTTCTGATTGTCCATCTCCTGCGATCTGCTAGCATGTCATCTCGTATAAGCCTCAGCCGCGGTGTTGTCATCAGAGCTCATGGTACGGCACCATTGAAGATTTATGGAAAACCCAGTCAAAGACGACGAGCGGCAGAAGGTTTATTTTGTCTGTTATCTAGTTTCTCTTAGGTTCTTTCCCCTTTATTCTTGCCCATTTACAGGCCGAGCACCAAAGTGAATTGCTGAAGAGAGCTGGCGACACCAGATCAAGCTTAGTGCAACTGAGCAGCCGGACCTGGCCTATCAGCGTCGCCCCATTAGCCGTGTTCGGCAGTGATGAGACGGGTAATTTGTCACGTCGCGTGCAAGACTGTGCAAGGCTCAAGCCGTCAGAGGCGAATCTTCTACAGACACACATTAGGTGGGCGTCGTGAGCGCAGCAAGTCACAATGCGATCGTCCAGGATCTCGCAAGATACGACAAGGCTCTTCGACCGCGTATCCGCCACGGCAGCGACGCCTCGACGCACGACCCGATCGCTCTCCCGGTTTGCGTTCACTGCGAACACCGCTTCAAGCACCGATGACATCAAGACTCCCGATATCGAAGATGCCATCAGCCCTCCTGCGAAGCGCCGCAGGCGGGCCTCGAATGACTCGCCCGCAAAGTCTGTCAAGTTGGAGATCAAGTCGGAGCTTCTCGAAGAAACTCTGAGCGCCATAGCGTCGCCCCCAGCAAAGACCCAGAAACGGGCTCGCAAGCCGGCGCGCAAGACTACCGACCCCGACACCGGCGAAGCGACCATGGCCCCTCCGTCGGATTGGGAAGAGATGTACAACACCGTCAAGAAGATGCGGGAGCCTGGAGGCAAGGCTCACGGCGCCGCCGTCGACACAATGGGCTGCGAGCGGCTGGCGGATCGAGATGCGTCGCCCAAGGACCAGCGGTTCCATACGCTGGTGGCGCTGATGCTCTCCAGCCAGACCAAGGACACGGTCAACGCGGTGGTGATGCAGCGGCTCAAGACGGAACTGCCTGCGCACAAGCCAGGTGCGCCGGTCGGGCTGAACCTGGCCAACATTTTGGCGGTAGACCCGACGCTGCTGAACCAGATGATATGGCAAGTCGGGTTCCATAATAACAAGACCAAGTCAGGCTCCGTGGACAACGAGATTCTTGCATACAGCTGACTAGTGGGCAGATACATCAAGCAAGCAGCCCTCATTCTACGCGACAAGTGGAAGGGCGACATCCCCGACACCATCGAGGGCCTCACATCTCTGCCCGGCGTCGGCCCCAAGATGGCCTACCTCTGCATGTCGGTGGCGTGGGATCGCACCGAGGGAATCGGCGTCGACGTGCACGTTCACCGCATCACGAACCTCTGGGGCTGGAACAAGACCAAGAACCCAGAGGAGACACGGCATGCGCTACAGTGCTGGCTCCCACACGACAAGTGGCGGGAAATCAACTGGCTGCTCGTGGGTCTCGGCCAGGCCGTCTGCCTCCCCGTGGGTCGGCGCTGCGGCGACTGCGACCTGGGCCTGCAAGGGCTGTGCAAGGCCGCCGACCGCGGGAAGGTTGCCGAGAGTCGCAGAATAGAAAAGGTCGAGATCAAGGTCAAGGATGAAGACGGCGCCATTGTCAAGGTGGAGCAGACGATGAAGCACCAAGTCGTCGTTAAGGAAGAGGCGGACGACGCAAAGACGAGCTATGTGCACAGGGATCGGCGGCCTGGAGCATGATGTATAGCTCACCCTCCGCATCGCAGCCACTCAACCGGGCCTTGTTCCGAGTACCCGCAGCCGATCGGCAGGGCGCTCGTACGCGACGCACACGGTTGCGTCTCACCAACCAGAGACGACGTTGGGCGCATGAATACCCTGTCATGGAACTTCGAAATTCCTGCGGTGATTGGACGGCGCCATTGACGTCTCGTGCGCCGCTGCCGCAATGGCATCGTGACCAAATCTGGAGGCGTGCATTGCTTCGCTGTATCGCCTCCTCGGGGCTGCGAGATGCACGGGCCGTTGCCCACGGGCCGACACAGCTTCGGCGCGGCCGGCGACCCATGGTATTTGGGCTCTGGGCCAACACCCAGCCGCGGCGCCCTCCAACTGCAATCAGCCACTTCGGTGGTCTCGAACGAGCAAAACACAGACGTGATCAGAACATGATAGGGGAGATGGATAGATCGAGAATTAAATATATTCGATGATCCCATATGTAAAGAATTTAGATGACCCGATACGCCGCGCGATTGCCCGACCCCGTAGGTGAGAATAATACAACGGGCGTCCAATGCGCCTCTAGGCTCCCATATTAACCGCGCCAACACCAGCGACCCTCACGGTCGCTAAAGGTAGAAAACATATCGTGCATTCGTGTTTCGTGAAGAAGAGCGTATGTCTCGGCCGGGCGCAGGCTCCTCACCGACCCGAGGAGGTGGAGTGCTGGTCGCGTGAGCACGCCATCGGCGGGTGGTCAGAGACGTCGGCTTATTGAGTACTCGGTAAAACGAGAGCAGGCGGTCGCTAGACGCCACGGATGACCTGCGTCCGCTCCGATTGCAGCTGCGCGGCGTTGCGCTCGTGGGACTGCTTCTTGCACTGCGTCGTAGGCTGTTAGCACTTGTTGCGCGACACGGCACGAGGGTCCGAAGACGCGGGGTCGGGCGAACGTACGTCTTCGAGGCCGCTGCACTTGTGGTCTTCTAATAGACGGTGGTTGCCGCAAAATTGGCCCTTGCAGAAGCTGCAGTCGCCGACGATGCGCTGAGCGGCTTCTTTGCAGTCCTTGGCGTTGCAGCGGATCTTCTTGGGCGCCATGGTGGTGGTGGTGGTGGTGGTGGTGCCGAGGTTGCGTGAGGCGGCGGTGGCGGTGACAAAGGGAGGATAGAGAGAGCGAGAGCTAGAGAGCGAGAGTGGTGGGAGCGTTGAGTCGAGGTATGTCGAGGGCAAAAAGACTCGGGGCGACGGGCAAGCCAGCGGCAAACAAGCAATGGAGATGTTGGGAGAGTGTCGGCGAACAACGGCGTGGATGGGTCAAGGCAGGCTGATGGCGCAACTGCGTCAGCGGAGGCGCCGGTCTTCCTTATAAAGCGCAGCAAAGGCTGTACCAACAAGAGAGGATGGGGTGGATGAATCAGGACGGGGACCCAAGCGTCCACTCTCGGTGGAGATGGGCAGCCCCAAGCCTCAGGGAGCCAAGGGTGCCGATGCGCTGGTGGCCTCGCCTCCCGCAGGGACCTTGCCTGAAATTGACAATTTCCAGCCGCGGCGCACCTCACGCGGACGGCCGTTGTCACGGATCGAAGCGCCTGGAATCGCCGTCCGTCAGTCACTTAGGTTGTGCTAGGGCCGGGATTTGCCTCCCGAGGCGCCCGCCGAAGGGTGATGGCTCTGCGCTGGCCAATGCACCACCCACAGACAGACGGTTGGACGTGAACAAAGACTTTCTTCCGGTGCATCAATGCTGGCCCCCCAGGCGCGGCCTGTGCAACTTATCACGTTGCTCGTCGCAGCCGGGGCGGACTGGCTGGCTGCTTGGCTAGCTGGTACTTACTCGTACTGGGGGCTTCTGACCGAGGTGGCCGTTCGCTTCGTGAGGCGGCTCCGAAAGCGGTGCTGGTGCAAGTCACTCGCCAGTGACGTCGTGGCGTTGGGGTTCACCTCAGCAGCTCGCCAACGTCAGCTAACAGCTAAAGGAGTGAGTGGGCTGCTGGCAGAACACGCAACGGGTCCAGCAACGGGCACCGGAGCTGAAGAGGCCAAGATGGCAATCGCGAGGTGGGTGGTTTGCCGACACGGCACAGACGACAAGGACACCAACAAGCCTTCTTATCTAAGTTACAAGTAAGTCGCACCTCCCTTGCCTCCGAGGAGGTTGCCGAGTAAGGTATCTGATTACTGGGCGTCCCCAGACGCCATTCATCGACGGTTGCTGCAGCTGCATGCGCCGTAGCCGCCTTGCCCGCGCAGCGCACTCCTGCACTGCAAGGACGGCTCTCGCTAATTGGCAGAATTCCAAGCACGTCGTCGCCGGCATCGTGGACAGCAGCAGATGGGAAACACAAAGGCGGGCGGCCGGGGAGCGGCGCTGATTGTGGTGCTAGTGGTACGGGGTGCATCGTGGCTGCAGCGGGCTTGCATGGGCGAGGCACGGAGCCAAGCTGCGCATGCAGCGGAGCCTGGACCCTAGGCCAGTCTCGCCTTTTGGCCACGACTGCCTTCGATAGTCGCTTCTCAAAACCCCGTATTCGACTCGCGGCAATACGCATTGCCATTACGCTGGCCTGGGCTTGTTGCAACTGGGCTCGGCGCTTCCACCCCTTCCTGCTTGTACGTACTCGCAGGCCGGATGATCGGGCCTTGGCCGCTCGGTTCCAGACCTGACGCTTGATAGCCAACCCGTCCCGCTCCGCCGGCGACTCAGGCTCCCGCATGCTAGAGAGAGTACCGTCCTTTGGCCATGGCGCCAGCAAGCCACCACTCATCACCGTTGTCTCGACCGCCTGTCCCTCATTACCGCCCCTTTCCTGAATGCCCCTGCTGCGCATAATGGGTTGACTCGAGAGCTGGCCCACCTGGACCACGCGACCTCGCAGGTGTCTCAGCGCACAGCTGCTGCTGTGCACGTTGCAAGGCATCAACAAATGCTCGTACGTACTACGGACTGTGTGGTCCGTACGCTTCGACGGTCTGGCGAGGCTTGTATAGCACAGCTGCAGTCTGCTTGCAGCCGCTCCGTGCCCGTGCGTGCAATTCCGACTGGTCGTCTAACCATGTCCAACACGTACGAGCCAGAAGCTCCGATCATTGGACTATCCGGCCGAGTTCGGCCCTGAGTCCATGCCCGCCTCCCGAGGCTTTTGGTGCCATGCTTCCGGCGTCAAGCGAACGGCGCTTCAGCACAGTAGCTCATTATTTCCTAGCGCATGGCTACCGTGTACCTGTACTTGGTTAAAACAGCGTTTGAACAGTGCAGAAGAAAAGAAAGTGTCATACAAGCAATGCAAGAGTCATGCGCATGATTTGTATTCTCAAATGCTCTCTCAAATGCTCGTCACATCGTGCTTACTATCTATCCGTCACGTTACAAGCTGCCCTGCCTGGCTGTACTGCCAAATTTCAAAGCCAGAGGAAGCAGCAAGGATTATTCATTACTTCTCTCGAGATAGACCTCATCTTCTCACAATCCACAGGAGCATTATGCAAGTATGGAACCAGAAGTAAAGAAACAAAAGGAATAGGTGAAATCACTTCCAAGAGAACTAAAAAAATATGCCGCACCGAGGACTCGAACCTCGGTTTCCAGTGTTTCGCAATGAAGATCCACAAACTGGTGTCCTGACCCCTAGACGAGTGCGGCTGACTTAATCCGATTGTTGAAAGAGCAGAACTTAATTCTCCTTATGTAGGTATAGCAAGTGGGGGCGGGGCTGAAAGGCAAGCTCTCGCGATGGGGATTGGCTGGGATGGGGGCTTCACATGGCATCGGGGAGCTACCGGTGATGGAAGCATTTCCGCAGGCTCAGTGGGCTTCCGGCGGCCTCCAAAATCGGTCGATCAAGATCACAAGATGCTTGACGTGGCTACGCAATTTATAAGCGCATTCAATCCCCGGTGGAAGACCTGGCCCAGTCTTGCTTCGTCGGCAATGTACCTTGCTCATCTCGAGTGGTTGTCCGGTCCAACCTGTTTACCCCGCCACTGTCATATGCCATCGTCCACAGCTTTAGTGTTTCTCGTTACGAAGACATAGCCGAACCCCTCACGGACGATACACACAAATAGGGCCATCTCGTATACCCCGGGATGAAGCGTGGCACAATGCGTCGGCCGTTGCATCTGCGTCCGTCTACCCCAGAAAGTCGGAGCATTTTCCGCCCTTGGCGTAACACTTGATCCTTGACATGCCTCGGCTGGGACCGTTATTTGGGGGGGCGCCACTCAAGCAAGC
This sequence comes from Tolypocladium ovalisporum, assembly GCA_024340015.1. NCBI lineage: Eukaryota > Fungi > Ascomycota > Sordariomycetes > Hypocreales > Ophiocordycipitaceae > Tolypocladium > Tolypocladium ovalisporum. Next base: position 313,790 of record JALHBZ010000178.1, on the reverse strand, counting down.
TATAAGCGGAATCGCCTCCGCCGTCCCATGTTGGGCGTCCATGGTAATTACGTATGGCTGCTCCTCGTCCCCGAAGCTTGTCGTGAACTCGTAATACTTTATGCGTGAGAGCTTTTCTGTCAGTCATGGAGTCTTCAGGTTCCGATAAGGGTTTCTTTCAAAAGTCGCCCGTCCTCAACAACCAGTTCCATGACGATGTTTACTTTCGCAGATGCTTCAAATGTGAGTTCCGCTTCTCATTCTCATTGACAGCGTCGCTTGAGCCGTCACACTTGAAAGACGCCTCGCAACATGCACTGACAACTGTAGTGTTCCTGCCTGCGGATGTGAGGGCCAAGACGGAAGCCGATGTTGCGGCGCTGGGACAAGACGTGCTCGAGGACCAAATCTTCGCTTGGATCACAGATGCCGAACGCAACCAACCATACCTCAAAGGCAGTGGCCGCGATGCCTTTGGACGACGAGTCGGAGACTTGGTGACTACCGAGGGCTGGAGGGAGCTGCAGAAATTCAGCATCAGCAAGGGGTACGTCCAACGGCGAGTCCTCGCGTGAGTGGCTATAAGCAGCTGACCATGACCATCGCAGCCTAGTAGCTTGTGGCTATGATACCCCTTACGGCGCGTTCTCACGACCGCTGCAATTTCTCCGCACGCATCTATGGGTCGCTTCGTGTGCCAACGTGGGCTGTCCCTCGGCCATGCAGGACGGCGCGGCCAGTCTCTTGAGAAAGCACCTCTCCTCCCCAAACCTCGCTTCACAGCTGTCTCCGGAGCAGCGCGAGGTGTTCGAGGATGCGTATAGTCGACTTACGTCTCGGGACCCATCCATTGCGTGGACCAGCGGCCAGTGGATGACCGAACGTCCGGGCGGCAGCGACGTGTCCCGCACGGAGACGACTGCCGCCTACCAGCCGAATGACAAGGTTGGTTTCGCGTCGAAGCAGCAACAGCTCCCACTCGGGCCCTGGAGTATCAACGGATTCAAGTGGTTCTCAAGCGCGACAGACTCGCGCATGGCTGTGCTACTCGCCCAGACTCAAAATGGCCTCTCTGCGTTCTTGGCCCCCATGCGCAAGCACGATCCCTCAGCGACCACGGTGACGGGACAGCCACTCACGGACGGCGAATGCCTGAACGGCATTCAGATCTCACGTCTCAAGAACAAGTTTGGAACGCAGTCACTTCCCACCGCCGAGCTTGTCCTCGAGGACATGCGCGGCTGGCTGGTGGGCCAGGGGGGCAAAGGCATTCTAGAGGTCAGCGCCATCCTGAATTTGACGAGGATCCATTCCGCCATCGCAGCTGTTGGAAGCATCGGCCGCGGCTTGGGGGTTGCAAAGGCGTACACACTGGTGCGAGAGATTGGAGCGGGCCGGGGCGCCAGAATCAGGCTCGTGGATAGCCCTCTGCACATGAGGACCCTAGCCAAGATGACAGCCGAGTATCAAAGCCTCATGCTACTCAGCATCTACGCATCCTATATTCTCGGCCTGGTCGAGCACCCCTCAGGAGACAAGAATGCCCCAACACCAGCTCTCGCTGCACTGACTCCTCGGCGAAAACTAGTAGAGCCGCTGCTGCGAGTCCTGACGCAGCTCACAAAAGCTTACGTCTGCAAAGCTTCGGTTCCCCTCATGTTCGCTTGCATGGAGTCCCTTGGAGGCGTCGGGTATCTGTTCAACGAGGAGTCAGAGTACCTCAACTTATCCAGAATTTTCCGCGACATGTGTGTCGGGCCCATCTGGGAGGGGACGACGGACGTACTGTGTACAGACTTTGTCCGAGCTCTCAAACACCCCAAAGCGGGCGCCGATTCGCTGGCGGCGCTGGAAGAGGTCATCACGAAGGCGAGCGCCTTCGAGGGCAAGCAGGCAAGGCCGAGCGGCTGGGATCCCGTCCAGAGATGGGCGTCTTTCAAGGACCGCGTCGTCGGCACGTCTCAGGGCGATCTCATCGGTGAGGGACGGGAGCTTCTTTGGATCGTTGCAGAGATCCTGGTGTCGGCACTGCTGTATGTGGACGCAGCGACGGACGGGAACCCGGCATCGGAAGACATCTTCCATCGCTTCCTCGAGGGGAAGTTTGGAGCAGAGAAACGAGCAAGAGGAGCCACAAAGAATGAGCTGAACAGGGATGTGGCCATAGTCTACGGCACAGCTCATCTAGGCTCAGCTTCGAAGCTCTGAGTCCCTAGGAAGGTCAACCAGACTGGTTCTATCACGCTTCTCATTCAAAGTGTGATCGTAGTGCTGTACAGTTGACAATCTCGCCGTGAGGTGCGAGGGTAGATGAATCTACTCAAATATAGGCGGCACCGCTAGCAGCCGGCTCTCCGTCCAGCAGTGGTCAACCCGAGAACCCATTGCAGGTGCCCATGAGATCCCTTGCGGCGAGCTGTAGCGTCCTGCACCCAGGTTTCTGAACACCCCAAATAGTCTCGCCACCCTCCTGAGCCGCACATGCCTTGTAATCGGCTGTACCGTCAACGTTGAGTAGGACCTGGCTGCCGCTTTGTTGCAAGGAATACTGGGTAAAGCCGGGTGTCGGGTCGAGACACTGAAACCTGAGGTTGGAGTCGATGATGCAGGCGTTGTTCAACTCGTCGAAAAGAATCTTGTTCTGGTCCGCGAGGTTGATGCAGTACCAACCATTGGCCTGGCTGGCATCGAGGAACAGGAAGCCGCTGTGTTGGTCTTGTTGGATCGTGGCACCCGTTGCCGCCTCGTGCAAGGTGAAGCAGCAGCTGCCGTTGGGAACGTACTGGCCACGAGGGAGGACAGCTGCCAATGATGCCGTGCAGAAGAGCGCGAGGAGCTTAAAGGACAACATGGTGACTTCTTGCACTGAAGTTGCGCAAGGATTAAAAATAAGGTAGTGAAGAGGCAAAGGTTGACTGGCTACGGCCCTGGGCTACGACGGTGGCTTTATACACTTTCGCTTCTCCCACGAGGACGCGTGTCGGAAGTGATTCACTGGTCTGATGCCATGCCGTCTCAACAGAGCCAACAGTTCACGGAGACAATCAAGGCTTACCTTGCAGCCTGCGGTTGGCTGTACGGCCTCTACGCTTGAAGGAATGATGCAGCACATTATTCCCGATGCGGCAATGAGCCGTCGCCAACATCATCCTCGCCGGGACGAGTAAGCAGAGAACCGCACAGGTAAGCAGAGCACATATCACGGAGGGGAATCACGACTGGGAACTGCGATAAGCGCTGGCGGTGAGGAGCCTCTGTGACATGCCTGCATGTGACGAGACGAGACTGAGCAGAGTGCGTCGAGTGGTGAGGTGCGCCGAAGCCATCGACAAGCCACTGGATCGTGCCGGGGATCTGGTTCAGAGGCTGCTCGGGGGATGTGAGCCCGGATGGTCAGGAACAATGTCTGCTGCGCCGTGCACGGCTGCTGGCCAATCGCGTACGGCCAGTGATGGGTGTAGTCACCTGGCAGCAGGGGAGCTATTGTACGTCGGCATTCTCTGGGACGCAGCTGGCGTCCTCATAGGTCGATGCTCCCCTCACGGGCGGGATGCCTGTGGCCATTGTCCTTGGAAGGCAGCCCGCTCCAAGAGCGTGTTAAGCCCTTTGCGTAGTAGTCCCCCGAGGGCCACAGGGCTGGGAGGGCCAAAGAGATGGCTCGAATGAAGCATCGTCGAGAGCTGAGAGATCCGGCTGCTTGTGACGAAGTGCGAGGCAGCAGCGGCGTACCGAGTTTGGGCAGCTGCAGTGCATTCACAATCACGTGGGTGGAGCCGGCACCCTCCACTGGCCTCGTCACCTCCAGTCCCGTCCCGTCACCCCGCCATATCCGGGCGGCATCGTCGGCTCACCGCGCCCGCACCAGCAGACAACGCCCGCGCCATTCGCCGCTGTGCAAGCCAGCCCAGGAAGTCCATGTCGGCCGGGTGAGGACTTTTGAGCCACCCTTGACCCCCTGTTCTCGACTTTGGGCCTTGGATCTGTCCCGAGGAACCAAAAGCTTCCCGATTGTCTTCTTCAAGTGGTGCACGCGGGGCCAACTGCATCGTGCACCGCACCACCCCGCCGCGCCGTGCCGTCTTCCTTCGCACTAGACCAATTCATTACTGTGCAGTCGGAGTAGGCCGCTGCAGACCCTAGTACCAGGCTTGTCCGAGATTGCTCTTTGCGGCGCCGACCGATACCGAGGGCTGCGACGCCTGCCCTTACTGGTGCGCGCTGACTTCATGGGCGCCGATGGCAGAACGGCCTTCCGCACCCCTGCTCCTGTACCTCGCTGCTTCATATCTGTCTTGTTGGACCGTCAATTGAAAAATGGCCATGCCCAACGACGTCTGGGATGAGATATCCCAAGACATTCCCACGGCTTCAGACCCTTTCGTCCAGCAGTACCTGGCCGGCCGCACCAGCCTCATCGACCAGGAGAGGACTACCCGCTCCGACACATCATTTCGCAACTCACTCTCACCAATTGCCCGACGAGCTTGTGCCATTGTCGATAGCATTCGCGACCATGAGAAGAAGACCGTGTGGACGCCTGAGCTCGAGGAGGACATTGCTCAGACCAGTCACCAGGCCACCTTCCCCGGCATGATGTTCATGCTGGCCAAGGACCGCATGGAAAGCACCAAGCTGTGGAAACTTGTGCGACGCATGCCCAAGGGCTGTCTGCTGCATGCCCACATGGATGCCATGGTCGACTTCGACTTCCTTCTCGACGAGCTCATGAAAATGCCCGGGATGCACATGTCCAGTGAAAAGTCACTCAAGAGCCAGGAAGCCCGGGAGAATGCGGGCTTGAGCTTCAGGTACAAGGCACAGGAGAGAACAGAAGGGTCTGTGTGGGAAGACGGGTACCAGGCCGGCAGCTTCATCCTGTTGACCAAGGTGGCCGACGAGTTTCCCGACGGAGGGAGGCCAGGCTTCCTCCAGTGGCTCAAGAGCCGCTGCACGCTCTCGCTGGTGGACAGCCATGAGCAGCACCACGGCATTGATGCCATCTGGAAGAAGTTTGCCAAGTGCTTCATGGTCGTTGCCACCATTGTACACTACGAGCCCATGTATCGCTCCTTCTTGCGCCGCCTCATGACCCTTCTGAAAGCCGATGGCGTCAACTGGGCAGAGTTGAGGTATGCTTCCCAACGCGAGCTGAGGCACGGATCACTAACCAAATGTTAGATTCACGTGGCCGCTCGACTATTGTCGTGATCGCCAGGAGGAACCTGAGAAAGACTACAGCCACATGTTCCAGGTACTGGAGGAGGAGGTGACCCGGTTCAAAGCAACCTCTGGAGGCCAGGGCTTCTGGGGTCTTACGACAATTTGGACTAGCTTGCGCAGCCTTGACACGAGACCTCTCATCGAGAATATGGATCACTGCATCACAAGCAAGATTGAGTTTCCACACTTGATCGCCGGCTACGATGTTGTCGGCGCTGAGGATCTCGGCAGACCACTTGCCGACCTGCTGCCGGAACTATTTTGGTTCCGCAAGCAGTGCTCTCAGGAGAGCGTGAACCTCCCGTTCTTTTTCCACGCCGGCGAAACCCTTGGCGACGGATCAAGCACCGATGACAACTTGTATGACGCCATCTTGCTCGGGACCAGGCGAATCGGACACGGCTTCAGCTTGTACAAGCACCCGCTACTTATCGACATGGTCAAGGAGAAGCGAATTCTCATCGAATCGTGCCCGATTTCGAACGAGGTCCTGCGCTTGTGTAGCTCGGTTACAGCGCACCCCCTGCCATCGCTGCTCGCGCGTGGAGTCGCATGCAGCCTGTGCAACGACGATCCGGCGATGCTGGGTCAGGACACTACCGGCATGTCGCACGACTTTTGGCAGGCACTTCAAGGCTGGGACAACCTTGGTCTTTCCGGGCTGGGGAGCTTGGCAGAAAACAGTGTCAGGTGGGCCGCGTTTGAGGACCAGGACCAGACGGAGTGGATCAAAGGTGTGAAAGAAGCGAGCCTTGGGGGTGGTGTCAAGGCCAAGAGGATGAAGGAGTGGCAAGTGGAGTGGGAACAATTCTGTCTTTGGATCGTGACCGAGTTTGGCGATGATTTTGACCCGGGAAGGGACGAGCCGGCAGAGGCCGAATAGAGGCACCACCAAAGAAGGGGTGCTTGTTTCAATGAAGACAATGGATGGGAGGAAAGATTCAAGTATAAAGGGACTTATGCCGCATGCGGATACAAATGTGGCATCGGGTAGGTAGACAAAATACACGCCAAGGCTTGAGGCCGGAGCCTACATCGTAGAGTATCCGTGAGAAAGATTGGAAGCTGTCCTGCAGGAAGGGTGAAGGGCAATAGGAGTCGGCGATGCTAACGTGAGATTTGAGCGACAGCCGAAGGACGTATGCTTGTTGGGAGTTTAGCCCCACGTAGAAGCGGCTCTCGCGGCTGTCATCCGACCCTTTACCACGCATCCTCCTTTGTAAAAGTCGAATGCATAAAAGACTCGGCGATACCCAGTTGGGGAATGAGGTATTTATGATAAAGATATGTTTGGCTCACGTTGCAACAGGGAGCGAGTTTATCATACATTGGTCTTCCAAGGCTTCAGGTAGCTCGAAGTAAATGTATGACGACGAGCAAAGGGGAGGAACATCGAGACTTCAAGTGTCAAGGGAAGGGAGAACAAATCACTCATGCTACAAGACATGATTGTGCTCTCGTCTCCGAGGGCACCTTGCGAACGACAGGTCTACTCAGGGGAGCCAGGAGACAAGGCATCGATACTTGATGCTCTGTCAGTGAAGTCACCTGTGACAATCGACGCCAACTTGAGAATGGGACTGGCCTCTACCCATACGGCAAAGGGGGCAGGTGAGACCGGCACTTGTTGCCGAGCTCGTGGACATTCTCAACAGACAGGGATCATGATCGAATGGCAACTGTCAGCTGCGTTGCATATACGGCAGGAACGAACCAAGTTAGTGGGTATTGAGAAACAGGAAACGCCGTAAACTCCAGCTGCAAAACCTCCCTCCTGCAGGCACCCATCTCCAGCCATCCACATCTTGTTCACATTGACTGCCACATATTCATGAGCCACTGGCTCAGCTTCAGTGGCTGAACGTCCACGAGGTCGCTCCTTTCGATCGCTTCGTTGAGTGTCGCGCGGCTGAAGTCGTATCGTCCGTTGGTCGTCGCCAGCAGCCGTTGGTAATAGACAACTCTGGCGGCGTCGCCTGCTTGCGCGTAGTACTGTAGGTATGCTTGCAGATCCGCCAAGGATCGTGTATGGCGCTCGAATGCAACTGACAAGATTGTTAGCCGGGTCATCCAACCAATACGATGTGCCTTGTTGGGGTGCTCGGGAACCAACCTCCACGGACGTAGCTGCACGTGTCGACAAGCTCTCGCAACGTCATCCTGTCGCCGCGCATCGTAAACTCGGTCGGCCACTTCTCGGTGCCCAGGTCAATCGCGGCAACGAGGAGCCGGACGACGTCGTAGACGGAAGAGAGGCAGATGCGCACCGTCCGGCCCTTGGAGTCTCGCTCGCCATACTCGGCCGTGGCGTTGTTCACGTCGACCAAAAAGTCCCCGGCACTTGAATTGCCGGACCCGATGCCAATGTTGAGATAGCCGAGCCCGCACGGGTGGAATCTCTCCATGAAAACGCCGCACGAAAAGACGGTGTACTTCATGCGGGACTGCTGGGCCCATCGCTTCAGCAGGTCGATGGCCGTCGAGGACCCGCGGTCCAGCGGGTCGCTGTGCGAGGGCCGGTGGCTCAAGCTTCCCTCGAATTCCGAGGGCACGAAGCACCGCACGCGGCCGCGGGCCGCGACGTTGATGAGGTTCAGCTGCTCCTGGCCCGATATCGTCGATATGACCAAGTCGACGCCCTGGAGCGCAAAAGTCAGGCTGGCGACGTCGTGGTAGTCGACGACGTGGAGCTGAACGTCGAGTTGGGCGAATTCTGGTCTTGCCTGCGGCCTGAGTCAATACGCAACGCACGGGGGGGCTTCATCGAGCAGCGCGGAGGTCGAACAAGTCTTGACAAGACGACGACATTATAGGCGTTTGCCGCCTGCGACAGCTGCGTCGCCAGCAGGTACCCGAGGCCGCCTCCGCCGGCGACTGCGATTCGCATCATGACACCTGCGATGGCTGGCCACCATGTGGGCAGGTTGGATGAATGCCTCCTGTCTCCTTGTGTTTCCTTTTCGGCTTCAAGCGAATGTTGTGTGCTGTGTGCATTCTGCGTCTGGCGAAGCAGAGGCCATATGTGCATACATATATATCAACCGGCCCGCGGGGGGTGGCCCCGTTTTCCGCGTCACTGACGTTACATTCGCGACACAAACATACAGCTAACACAAACATACAGCTAAAGCAATTACCGGCAAAGGTGCGAAATAGCCAAGGTCCAAGGACGATTCCGATGCATGCAGTGACGGGGCCCCAACGAACCACGGCACGGATATGCAGACACCCTCCTCCACCACTACCACCACCACCACCACCACCACTCATTACCACCACCATGGCCAACGCCACGCGGGAGCGCACCTTAGGCTGCCCAGGCATGAATAAGTCGGCGGACTGCCTCACGAGTGCCTGGAGCGACTGCTTTCCCTAAAAGAGACGGCATCCGGCCTGATTTGACTTGGCGTCGAGCCGGGGTGTCGAGCCCAATGGCGCTCTGTTTTGGGCGGATCGGTCAGGCCGCGGGAAGCAATACGGCCGGAGCAAGAGGTGGCTTGTCGCTTGTCTCTGCGGGCTTCCTCTGTGAACACGCACAAAATGCTTGGCGGGGCAACTTTTCGATCTCGACCCTCGACTGACATGCATGCCCATTGCCTGCATAACAGGAGACGGACATTGAGGCCACGCCACCTGGATCTGGTGCGGGCGCTCTGGTTGTCCTGTCTCTTCATGAGCGACTGCTCAGCGGGAAATCAGTTCGAAGCTGGTCGGCACCTGCGAGTACCGAGACCACTTCACCTGTCCAGGAGATTATAATTTTCCCAACCGCCCGATCCAACAACCTTGAGTCACCGGTCTAAGAGCCCTGCGACGGACCCCCAGGTTTCATCGGAAATGGCGGCCTTAGGCTGGGCCGCCACGATTGATGGGGCCTCGCTTCGACGAAAAGAGCGGCGCGGTCCGAATAGGCTGAACAGGGCTTGATCCACACGGCCAACCACACAAGCAGCATAGGCCTGTTCGCTACCGCCTTGTAAGCTGATGACCGCATTGCTCCAGGACAAGATACGAGCGGGTAGCTGTCTGCACGCACGAGTCCACGCTCTCTACTTGGCCAATAGTGTGCCAGCATTGCATTTGCCAATGCTTTCGTCAAGATTCGAAGCTGGCGTACCAGACTGCGAATGGCACCGCAAGCCCGCTGGAAGCAATGACTGGCGCCCTTACAAATCTTGCTGGGCGTCGGTTCATAGGTTCATAGCAGTGCGTCGGTGTGTCATGCCGCCCCTCGCATCTTCGTTGGCACGAAATCTGAAATCGCCAACCTGATAACGAATGTCTGCAGCGGACGGCCCCGTCATCATCTAGCAGGGAAGACAATCCCGGACACTTGGACCGCAGGCAGCACCGAGGCCGTCGACACCGACGTTGGGTGGCACCCTTCAGCCTGGGGGTCGCTGACACTCTGCATCCAATCGGCGGGAGTGAGATGCACAAATGCAGCGTCCCTGGGGTTCGGTAAGAGGCCTGACGGGTTTGTTCGAGCGAGGCTAACGCAGGTGCATATGCGAATCAGAAGCCCCAGGGTGCTAATAGTGACGTTCCCAGGATCAGACGGGGGACCGGAGGTTGGGGGCCAGAATGGACATCCAACCTGTGGCGGAGCTCGGCATTCGCCTCGTAGGGCTGAACAAGTGCCTGGGACGCTGTGACTGGGCGCTCCTGGGCGGCTAATCTCCGTCTGACGCGGCGAATGGCATTGTCAAGCGCAGATTGCGTCGTCGTTGGCCAGCAGTGCGGCATGTTGGTTGACGTCAAGTTCGCGATACGAGGCTCACAACCCACCGGGGGACCCTGCATGCCCCAACATTGGCGTGCAGCGGCGGCGGCTGAGTTCGCCTGTTTCGCATTAAACACTGTTGGTTTCAACAGATGGTCGGCCTCGAGGCTGCGTTTACCGTGCTCCTTGCGTATTTCTTTATATTGCTTGTATCGACTCTAGTCGCCTTCTAGGCCTGCAACGCTGCATCGTCTCTCGCTCCGCCGCTCCCCTTGTGCCAACCTTGCATGTGATCTGGCTTCCGCTTCGCGACGCTCTCCTGGCCGCGAGCTCCCCAGCCGCCTCCTCCCGGCGTGTGTACGATGATGCGGTCGCCGGCCTTCATGGCCGCGCTGTTCTTGGCTCCCAGGTTGATGTGCCGCTCCTCGTACTCCTTGTCCTCGTCTTCTCCGCCACTGTTCTCTTTGCCGCCATTCTCGTGGAACCGCGCGAGGGACTTGTCCCAATTCGTCTTCTCCACGTTGCGCACCCAGAGGTTGAGCCCACACGCACCGTCCTCGCCGCCGTTGAGGCCGTAGGGGTGGTACACGCGCCGTTCGCTGAGAATGGAGACTTGAAGGGGAATGCGGAACTCAATGTCGCGGATCACACCGTTGCCGCCGTAGTGCTGTCCAGCGCCGCCGGAGCCTTTGCGTATGGAGAAGTCGCGCAGGAGGACGGGATAGCGACGCTCGAAGATCTCAGAGTCGGTGATGCGCGTGTTTGTCATGTGGACGTGGACGCCCGACGTGCCCTCCCAGTGCGGCCCAGCACCGCTGCCGCCGGCGATGGTCTCGTAATAACCAAAGCCCTTGACGGCCTTCTCGCCGTTCTGGTTCCCACCGAAGCCAAAGGTGAGGTTGTTGCAGCACCCCTGGCTGGCAGCGCAAGCTTGGAAGGCCTTGAAGATGACATCGGTGATGCGTTGGCTGGTCAGGACGTTGCCGCCCACCACTGCCGCGCCAGGTGACGGCGAGAGAATCGACTTGGGCGGTATCTTGACGTCTATGGGCTTGAGGCAGCCTTGATTCAGGGGAATCTCCTCGGAGACGAGACAGCGGAGACAGTAGATGATGGCGCTGTAGGTGATGGCCGGAGGGGCGTTGATGTTTCCGTAGACTTCTGGGCCCGTGCCGTCAAAGTCAAACTCGGCGCTGCCGTTTTCGGGATCGATCTTGATCTTGAGCTGGATCGGGGAACCATCGTCCATGTACTCGATGGCGGAGAGGTCCCTGCCCTCGAAGCGCTTGTGCACGTCCTTGAGAAGCTTGCGGACGCTCTGCTCGGCGTTGTTCTGGATGTGGACCATGTAGAACTGGACCGTCTCCTCGCCGTACTCCTCAATGAGGCCCTCGATGAGAGAGATGCCTTTTTGATTGGCCGAGACCTGGGCGCGGAGGTCGTTGATGTTGTCGGCGAGGCAGCGCGTGCCGCTGCAACCGGGGTACTTGGACGGCTCGTCGTAGAAGAGCTCGACGACCCTTTTCTCGTTGAACTTGCCGCCGCTGACGAGCTTCTCGCTGCGGATGGCGGCGCCCTCCTGGAACAGCTCCCGCGAGTGCGGCGGCATGCTGCCCGCCGTGATGCCGCCAATGTCGGCGTGGTGCGCCCGCGACGCGGCGTAGAAGAGGATGTTCTCGCCCGTGTCGTCAAAGGCGGGCATGACGAGCGTCACGTCCGGGAGGTGGGTGCCGCCGAAGGACGGGTGGTTGGCGATGATGACGTCCCCCTTGTGCAGCCTCCCCTTCCAGATCTCGGCCTGGCGCTTGACGCACGTCGACATGGAGCCGAGGTGCACGGGGAGGTGCGGCGCGTTGGCGACGAGCCCGCCGGTGGCGTCGAAGATGGCGCACGAGAAGTCGAGGCGCTCCTTGACGTTTGTGCTGACGCTCGTCTTCTGCAGCGCGCGGCCCATTTGCTCGGCAATGGCCATGAAGCGGTGGCCGAAGATGGAGAGCATGATGGGGTCGACTTCGCGCGTGGACTGGTCCTTGTGGGATCTGCTCCGCCTTGTTAGCATCTGGTCCGTACGGTGATGGATGATGGGGATGTCGGACTCGTCCTTGGAGCCCTCGTGCTCGACGTCCAGCACAACGTGCGTTTCCGTGATGAGGGCTCTTGTCCGCGGCGTCACCACGATTGTCTGCGTCCCATCAGCCAGCATGGCCGGCCCCGTGACGACGTCCCCAACATCGAGAGCCTCGAGCTTGTATATGGGCGTCTCGAGCCTGCCGCCGTCAAAGTACACCTCCTGCGCTCCGTGGCGCTTCTCCCCCGCGGCGACGGCCCGGCGGGTAATGGTCTTGAGCTGCTGGTCTACCGTCTTCTCCTGGTGGCGGAAGCTCTTGCCGATGCCGCGCACGCGCACGTCGTCGACGATGATGTCCCGATCGTCCAGCGTGAAGCCGAATCCATAACGGTGATGCCGTACAAAAGCCTTGCCGAACGCCCAGTCATCGCCTCCAAAAGACTCGTCGGCGTCTTGTGGCGAGGGCCGGAGAATCATGAGGGCCGATTCGGTGCCGCGATAGCGCATATTGAGATACTCCTCAAACTCGATTTCGGCGTCTTCGAAACCCTGGTCGCGCAGGGCGGCGCGCGACTTGTCTTTGAGCTTGTCCATCCTGCGCCGCAGATCTTGGACGACCCGGCCGCTGTCCTGCCACACGGCTGAGTCGGGCTCCTGTCGCTCGTCGACGACGTCTGCCAGTGCCATGCCGTAGGCTGACAGGACCGATGAGTAGCGGTGGACGAGGATCTGGTGTATTCCGAGCGAGTCGGCAATGGCGACGGCGTGTTGGCCGCCGGCGCCGCCGAACGTCGCGAGGCGGTGCTTGGACGAGTCGTGGCCCTTTGCTTCCGTGATGGACCGAATCGGCCGCGTCATGGTCTCGTTTGCCACCGTCAGGAACCCATAGGCTACCTCGTCCACCGTCAGCTTCTTGCCCGTCTCGCTGTTGACCTGGTCCGTCAGCTCCTGCAGCACCCTTCCACTCGCGTCGGCGTCCAGGCCTTGGTCCTCTTTCTTGCCAAAGATCTTGGGGAAGAACTCGGGCAGCAAGCGGCCGAGGTAGAGGTTCGCATCGGTGACTGTGGCCGGGCCGCCCTTGCGGTAGCAGGCCGGACCGGGGTGCGCGCCGGCAGATTCAGGGCCAACCGCGAAGAGGCCATTCCGAAAGAAGAGTCGCGAGCCGCCGCCCGCGGCCACGGTGTTGATGTCTAGCTGGGGAGACTGGATGGTGACGCCGGCCGTGGTTGTTTCGAATACGTGCTCGTACCGTCCCTCTCCATATCGGGAAACGTCGGTGCTTGTGCCGCCCATGTCGAAGCCGATAACGGGTGTTCTGGTCTCGGCGTCGTAGGATGTCACGGCGTAGCCAACCACGCCCCCTGCCGGACCGGACAGGATGGCCTTTAAGCCCGTAAACTTGTCCACATCCACGAGCCCGCCGTCACTCTGCATAAACTCACACCTCGCACCCTTGGGCCCCTTTTCTTCCTTGACGCTGTGTGTCCCAAGGCCACCCTCGAACCCCTCTTGGAATCCGTCGATATATCTCCGGATGGCAGGAGTCAGATAAGCGTCAGCACAGACGGAGGTGGCGCGCGGCACCAACTTCACCATGGGCATGAGCTCGTGACTGAGCGAGATGTGCTCGAAGCCGACGTCCCGTGCTATCCTGCCGATCTGGGCCTCGTGGTCGGGGAACGTGTAGCCGTGCATGAGACAGACTGCGATGCTCCGGATGCCTTGGTCATAGACGGTCTTGAGCTTCTGACGGATCTCATCGTCGTCGGCTCTCTTGAGTATGCGCACCGTCTCGCCGGACAAGCCGCGGACGAGCTGGTTCCCCTCGGCCTCGTGGGTGGCGGATTGCGACTCAGGCTCGGTGACGGTCCTCTCGGGATCCTCAGTGTAGTCCTCAAGCGTGACACGCTCGTCAATCTCAACGACCGTCTCATACAGAACATCGGGCTTGCGGATAGCCAAGTCAAAAATGCGCGGCCGAGACTGGTTGCCAATGGTGAGACAGTCCCGGAAGCCCGTGGTCACGACCATTGCGATCTTCTCGCCCTTGCGCTCCAACAGCGCATTCGTGGCCACGGTGGTGCCCATGCGGATCGAGTCGATCTGTGAGGTGTCCAGAGGCTCGCCCCGAGGGATTTCGCGGCCGAGGAAATGGCTCATGATGCGGCGGATGCCCTCGAGGGGCGCATCCTTGTAGTTGGCGGGGTCCTCGGAGAGGAGCTTAATGACGATTTCGTCGCCATTGTGCTCGCCGACGCAGTCTGTAAAAGTACCGCCGCGGTCAATGGCTATTCGCAGGCCACGCTCCTTGGACGGCGATGACGATGGTGATGGGCGGCCCGCCATGGCCTGATGTTGGATGGGTGCGCGAAGCAGCCCCGAGATTACGACTCGCCGTCGAGTAAAACCAGCAAAGTTGTCTAAAGGCCTTTCAAAGGGAGAAGTTGCTTCAAGTGCCAAGCAAATGGCGTATTTATAAAGATCAGTGGGAGTGAGGTGAGTACTTTGGAGGCAACTCGGCCCTATATCTATATGGTGCCGTTGAGGCTGAACATGAGGTATTGCTAATCACGAGACAAAGGGCGTGAAGGCGCCGAGCAGCGGCACCGGACCGCGGGGGTCCACTCCGAGGCCCACAGCGGAGGCTTCCAGTACGAGTACAGGTACGAGCGCAACACAATTGTCGCCAGCCCGCGGTGAGTTTGGGGAGATCGCGGGGTATCGGGGAGCGACTCCGAAGGTGGCGTAGCCTAGTCGGGATATCTTGCCTCTTCCGTCTGTAACCTCGGCCGTCCACACATGTTGCCAATGTTCTACGGTCAATCACCACGGGGCCGCACGCTATTATCAATTCAGTCCTCTGTGCTGACGATTCGCGCCCTCCACCGTCTGACATGCAGCGTCTTTGCGGAACGTCTCGGGACGCCTCACATACGAATACGCTGGACCTTGTTCATACGGCTACCGACTTGGTCTCCATTTCAGAATGCGAAAAAGCAGAGGCCACTTCTTTGTTACTTGCGCCGGGACATTCTTCAAAAAGACCAGCTGCCGTAGTTGCCCACTCCCTACACACTACCCTATAGGCTGCGACTTCTCGTGGGTGGGTTTGTATTGTTGCCGTGCCTATGAGAATTACTTCCTGCACCATCTGTGATGGAGCGTGACTATACAGCTGTCATAGCTGTGGAAGCTTCTTCGAGCCAGTCATCTGAAAGCCTCGCAAGCATGTCGTGAGTTGACATAACAACGCCCAACACCACTGAGCGTAAGCTTGGCACAGACACGTTCGGCATGATCCTGCGAGATTCCACACATGCCGAGGAGTCTACATGCACACCTTATCCTTCAGCGGCTTACATTGAGCAGTGGCGTTTTCCGCACTTTGCAGAGATGCTGACATCACATCGCCCCGCAACGCTGCCGGTGCGTGCAGGTTTCGGGGATTTTCGAGGCGCCTACATCCAACTCCATGCGCAGTTCCTGCAGGACAAAAGGTCGTTGCCAAGGCAGTTGAGTATGCAATTACTTGTTCGGGAGGCCGGCGCGTGCATCGGCACTCGTGCATCCCTACCTCCTCCAAAACCTGAAATGGCAGATGGCAAAGGCGCGGAACCCCTGCTCGCCGTTTCATGCCCCCGTGCTCCCTCGGCGAATCGCGACGCCGCTGCCATCTAGTCACACCACCTCGCGCCGCTGGAACATGACGTGTGTGTCGCTCAAGTCACACATCGCCAGTCTGGGTATATTGCAGAAGCAAGTCATGGTTGTACGGGGGGTTGCATCGACACCGGTTTTATGGCTGGGTCTCAGGCTTTGTTGAGGGTCGACGTGTGCACCGACAAAACAGGCTTGTGGCCCCTGAGGCGGCCGTGATGCCCAGCCATGGTCGCGTGCATGAATCTCGCTCTGGGCAAAGGTGTACGATCCGCGACGAGATTAAATACGCCGTGCTCGCTCCATCAGGGTCCCTCCTGGCCTGGGTACACTTTGTAACGACCATTCTTGAGCTTCGTCTCTCCAGCCGTGCTTGTTTGCTCCCTCCGGCCATCCACTTGAACAACAACCAAAGATCCAGATAAAAGGGCAGCAATGGCGCTCGACCGCATCGTCAGCATCGTCCTCCGCGCGGCGGAGCTCGCCTTCGCCGCCATCGTGGCTGGCGTCACGGGCCAGTATCTGCACCGGAACCAGGACGCCAGCTCCTGGGATCTTGGCCGCTTCATCTACACCGAGGTGGTGGCGGCCGTCTCCATCTTCCTGGCGCTGTTATGGCTGTTGCCCTTCTCGCGCACCTTCGTCCACTGGCCCGTCGACATCTTCATCAGCATCCTCTGGTGGGTGTCGTTTGGATTGCTGGTCAGTGTAAGTAGAAGCACCTGCAGCGAGCCCAGCTCAACAGAGGCTAACGCATCAACCCTGCAGCTCATCGGCTCCTCGTGCGGCGCCGTCTTCGACTGGGACAACGTCTCGCCGCGCGGCGACCAGTGCGGCAAGTTCAAGGCCGACATCGCCTTTGCCTTTCTCTCGGCGCTGCTCTGGCTCGTGTCGGCCCTCATTGGCATCTTCTGGGTGCGCAAGCACGAATCTCGCGCCGCCCACGCCCACGCCCACGCCCACGCCGACACGGTTCACAGGCGCCGCTGGTTCCGCCGCTCTCGCGTCTGAGCAAAAGGCGCACTACCTTGGAGCAAGACAGCCGCCTGCCATACGTGGCCACTTTCAAGAGTCCCGCGACCCCAACGATAATATTAGCTGGACATGGGGGATCTGACCTGGAGCCGGAGCGTGGCGTTTGCTAGCGGCTTTGTTTGCTGGATTTGGTGTCACCAAGGAAACATGAC
>JALHBZ010000178.1:245681-296697 GCA_024340015.1 Tolypocladium ovalisporum | reverse complement strand
CCCCCCCCCCCCCCCCCCCCCCCCAGCCTTGCGTGCTGCTCCAGGCAGTTGTTCGTCTCGTTCACGTCTGAAGGCGGGCAGATCCAGCCGGAGCATGCCATGCCGCCAACATTGGGGGCCATTGCACCATGCAGGCAAGGTGGCCCGGGTTTCGGCACGTCAGTCTGGATGTGGCGCTGGTGCTTTGGCGCGCCGGACACCCGACGACAGCCGCTGTTCCAAGTTGGCTTTTGGTCACGCACCGTCATCGAGATCTGCGTCGAACGTGTTGGGACGAACCAGTCGGCACAGGGACCTACGCGTTTCGCGGGTCCGGTGAAGTTTCCAAGGCAGAAGCACCGTCATCTCCGCCCCGCTACCCCTCCACGCTCCACGCTACCCCTCTCCGCGCGCCCAGCCCCCGAAAATGCGCATTCAAGCCACAGCAGCTTGCAGAGAATTCGTCGTTGGCGTACCGTGGCGCGGGGCGGCCAGCGTCACCAGCCACAGATGGTGGATGCGCGTGACGCTGATGATGCCATGGGCGCCGTGGCGCAGCAGCTTTATGCGGAGACGCACTCGCCACCACAGCCACATCCAGATGTCGATCCCTGGCCAACGCTCCCACCAGGCCCCGCCTTGCGTCATCCAGCGCTTCGCTCGCCGGCCCGCGGCTCCAACAAGCTTCTTCCCCCCCCTCGAGCTCGAACCGGCCGACACAACCGAGTTCCCTGATACGCTGGTCGCACCGCTTGACAGCAGGCAACGCAGCGTGCAACCCCACTGCCCAAGCTTCGCGGCGGAGACAAGGTCCGGGGTCTCTGGCCAGTTGTCGGCGGCTCTCAACGTCACCGCACCCCGGCTATGACGCCTCCCTTGCATCCTAACCGCATGGACTGCCAACTTGCTCGCGGGCACGCCAATGGCCGGCGCCATGACACAAACTGGGAAACTCTCGACCTACACGGGGGCTCGTGGAAGTGGCTCGAAGGCCTAGACCCTGGCCCCTCTGGGTCCCCTATGACGATGTGTGAAGCAGGCCACGACCCGCCCACGTCCCTCTGCCTTGGTTGCGTGCTGATACTCGTGTTGTGCCCGCATCGAGATGCAGAGACGAGTCGTCCGCCGCGGTATATAACACCCTTCTTGCCGGTCCCAAGTTTCCATCTCCTGATCCGAATCATAACAATCTCTCACTCAATACCCAACACCTGATACCTACATCACACAACCCTCTTGATACCCAATACACACCAACAACAAACACATTTTGCACACACATCAACACTGCCCAACATGTCTTCTCTCATCAACAAGGTCAAGGAGGCCCTGCAGTCCGACAGCAGCGACAAGACCCACACCGAAGGCACTCACACTACCCACTCCACCACCCACGGCGGCAACGACCGCGGCCTTGACAGCAATGCCACGCGCACCGACGGCCCTCACACCTCCAACGTAGCCAACAAGGCCGACCCTCGAGTCGACTCTGACCGAGACCACAGCCGCAACCTGGGCGCCAACCCTGCCGGCACCGCTACCGCGGGACACAACACCACCACTGGCCACAGCACCACCACTGGCCACAGCACAACCGCGCACGGCGTCTCCACCAACGCTGGCCCCCACAGCAGCAACATCGCCAACAAGGCGGATCCCCGCATCGACTCCGACCTTGACGGCAGCCGTAACCTGGGAGCTTCCACACACGGCACCACGGCCACCACGGGCCTGGGATCTTCTACCCACGGCACCACCACGGGTCACACCGGCCTGGGCTCTTCCACTCACGGCACCACCACGGGCCACACCGGCCTGGGCTCTTCCACTCACGGCACCACCACGGGCCACACCGGCCTGGGCTCTTCCACCCACGGCACCACCACGGGCCACACCGGCCTGGGCTCTTCCACCCACGGCACCACGGGCCACACGGGGCAGTCGGGTGCTCACTACGCCGGCGGTGCTGGTGCCGGTGCTGGAATCGGCGCCGGCCTTGGCGCTGCTGGTACTCAGCACCACACCACGCCCGGCACCACTCACGGTACCCCGAGCACCACCTCCACCAACGCTGGTCCTCATGACAGCAACCTGCTGAACAAGCTCGACCCTCGCGTCGACTCTGACCGCGACGGCAGCAAGAACCTGGGCGGCAACACCCAGGGCACGTCCGATCTCCACAGGGATCATCCCGGCCACACCACCCAGGGCCACCACAACACCAGTGGCCTGGCCACCGGCACTGCTATCGGAGCTGGAGCCGCTTCACACCATGCCACTCACGGCACCCACGGCACCCATGCCGACACCGGAGCGAATCGTGGTCTTTCTGGCCCTGCCAGCACTACCGATGGCCCCCACAACAGCAACCTGCTGAACAAGACCGACCCCCGCGTCGACTCTGACCGAGACCACAGCCGTAACCTGGGCGCCAATCCTCAGGGCAATGCCAGCATTGGTAACACTACCCACGGCACCACTCACGGCACCACTCACGGCACCCACGGCACCCACGGCACCACCGGTACCACTGGCGGTGCTTTCTTCAGCGGCAGTGACAACACGACCCAGTCCACCTATGGCAACACTGGCTTGCCCCAGACTACTGAAACCACCGGCACTCACCCTATTCACGGCACCCACGGTACCATTGGCAATGCTCCTGAGGGCACCTACGGCATCCACAACAGCCGCGCGGCCAACGCTGCCGACCCTCGCGTCGACTCTGACCGCGATGGTAGCCGCACCGTCGGTGGTGCCCACTCCGGCACGCACACCGGCGCCCACGCTGGCGCCCACACCGGTACCCACACCGGTGCTCACACTGGAACTCACACCGGCGCCCACACTGGAACTCACACCGGTGCCACCGGCGCTCACACCGGAACTCACACTGGTACCCACGGCATGACTGGCGCTGCCGGCGCCATCGGTGGTTCTCACGCTCCCGGCCCTGCTCCCAACACTGCTGGCCCGCACAAGAGCGACACGCTCAACAAGATCGATCCCCGCGTCGACAGCGATCTCGACGGCAGCAAGACCATTGGCGGCGACAAGACTTACTCCCAGTCGTGAGTAGTAAGGCTTCCTAAGCAGTCCAAGATCTCGTCCCTAACGAGACTTCCCAGCAACGTCCCTCTGGAACACCGAGACCCCACGGATGCTGCGCAGGTTCCTCCATCGGTCCTTCAGAAGCATGTTGGCGGTGTGCAGGTGGCACATGATGATGTCACGCATGACCGCGAGCATCGCCACAGCGTCTCGCATCAGGAGCAGCACCGTGGACTGTAAATTGGAAAAAAAAGGAAATGCGGATTTAATGATTTGAGGATTTAGTCATGAATTTGTCTAGTTAGCGATGTCCTTAAATTGAGTTATTGAACTCCTTTACTTGAGATTGCCTGCGTTGAAGAGTGAAAATAAGTGACGTTTCCTCACAGCCCACAATGAATAATCTTGAAGCTAGATGCGGGTAAGACTGGAAGAATTTCCCGTCACACTTCTGGGAAGAAAGCTGAGAAATTATTTCCTAGTATCCCCGAGATTGCTCAATATCAGACCAGAGTGCAATGGCGGTGATTCATTGAGGTCTATATAACACGTTGAAGTTGGACTCCAGGTGTCTGCCCCGCCACCGTCCACATACGCTCATCGACCCCACCAGCTCCCGCTTGACCTACACTGCTGCCTACTCTCACGGCCACCACTTGCCAGCTATCACGACTCACAACGCCACACCCTTGCTCGCATCCTTCACCATGCCGCCGTCGTGATGTCAGTTCCCATCTCCCAAGCCCTCTGGGCCGCGCAGATCCCGCTGCACATCACGCACCAGTCCGCGCCAACGACGCCCTTCATCACCAGCGTCCCGCGCTTCAGCTACCTCGCCCTGCTGCTACCCCGGCTGTCGGCCTTCTTCGGCACGACGTGCTCCAGCTTTCACTTCGAGGACGTGCAGCTGCGGAACCTGGTCGCGGGCCTGCTGGTCGACCTGTACCAGCCGAGTCTGCCGTGGCGGCTGACGGTGAGCGATGGCGTGGGGTGGGACATCGGCGACACGTTCCTAAACTGTGCGAAAGAGGTGAGTTCAGGCATGAGAACGGGGTAGAAGAGCCCGGCGCTGACATCAACGAGGCGGACTTTGTTCGTAATGGCAATGCGAATCAGATCATGAAAATGTCCAAGGAGCACACCACGCAGCTCTGGCACGCAGTCGTCGACAACGATTACGCCTCTTTCATCAAGGTCAACACTCGCCTTCTCAATGCCCCGACTGCACTCAAGCACGTCCCTGTAAGGGTGTATATTCCCTCGAACCCTGCACCAACTGGCTCCGCTGGAGTGACGCCAACCCAGGATACAGCCGTGCCCGTGGACGCCGGGTCGTTCAAAGTCGTCCAGTCGCTCGTCCCCGCCTCGGGGTCAGACCGCAAACCCCGGCTGCTCGGCCAGGCACTCAGAGACATGATGCCGAGACTGTTCCCTAGCAGTCGGGACCCGGTACTCGCGGGTGTGGTGCTTCACGGAGCCGCGGTACCGTTTGACGCACCGCTCGCAGGGTTGATGAGGGAGGCGGCATATCCCGACGGCTGGCTGTGCTTGGTCGTCGTCGTGTAATGAAGCATGTTTTGTTTTTGGCATAGCGTGGCATAACAAGGGAAAGCGTGTTCAGAGTTTCAATCGATATCGATGAGTTTTCATGTTGGATTCATGCAGTATACCCAGCGCCTACAAGTGATGTCGTGTAATTCCTTAACGCCATGCCAGTGCCCTCATGTAAACGTAATCTGTCTTCCCATCAGACTCCTGTACGCATCATCAACGGCCTTTCTCTTCCTCCGCTTCACCTCCTCGTCCTCGTCGAGGTCCTCCGTCTCATCTACATCGTCCGGCCCAGGGACATGCGGCATCCAGGCCCGTATCTGTCCATCCAGATGAGCACTGTAAACTGCGCCAATAGAATTTCCTCCGCCCATGACGGGACCAACTTGACGGCCGCTTCCACCGGCACCACGCCAGACAATACTCGTGATGCGGTTCCTCCCTATGCCTCTCTCACGAAGCCCCACGGGGTTCGTCGTCCCGGGGCTTCGCAATCGTGTCACGATATTCCCCTCCTGCAGATCGAGAACGAGAATTTCGTGATCATTCGGCCAGAAGAGAAGCTCGTGGTTGCTCGACAGCCCGGATGGCGACACGAGGAGGCTTGCCGTCTTGGCATGCTGGTTCTGAATGACCTGCCCGAAGCTGGCGAGCGTGTTGGCCCCGGTGGCAGCATCCCAGACTCTGATACGTCGATCGAGCCCGGCCGACACAATGTACTTGCCGTCGCTGGTCCACTGCAGCCCGTTTACTGCCTCGTCGTGAGCTTGCGCCGACGCCCGAAAATGCGGCATGCGGTTCCAGTCAGCGCCAGAAGCTGTTGCATGATTGAACCGGTGTACAACGCCCAATGAGTCCTCCTGGTCGAGTAGTGCAATGACCCCGCCAGCGCGCCTTATGTCCCATATACGAGCTTTGCCGTCCGCGTGGCCGCTCACGAGTACGTGCTCGTGGCGTGGGCTCCATGCCGTGCAAAGCACAGGTCCTCCGTGTGCGACGAGAGCCTGGACGGCCGAGCCCGACTTGAGGTCAACCAGGCGCACGTTGGAATGCTGGGTAGCGCAGGCAACGAGGAGGTGATCGGCAATGGGGCTTGTAGAGTGGGAGTATATGGTCGCGTTGAGGTCGAATTCCGCGGAGAGAGTCGATCGCTGCGTTGACCAGAGCTTGAGATACTTGTCATATGAGCTCGAGAGGAAGGCATCGGGGTCGAAGGGGTAAAAGGCAAGATGGGTGATTCCATGGCTGTGGCCTCGCCCTCTCTGATCCGCAGCAGAGCGCGCAATAGTGTATACGGGTCTGAATGTGTGAAGTCCATGAGGGTTGCCGCATGCCTCCAAGTCCCATATCTTGATGGACCCCTCGGCACCTCCCGATACGAGGATGCGCCCGTCGAACTTGTCGAGCGCAAGGCTGCTGACGCCAGCCCCGTGCGCGCGCATATTGTGAGCCCTCTCGTCTACCGCGGACGCGGCCGGGCGCCGTAGAGCCTCGCCATTGAAGCGATGCTGCGGCGCAGGGCCAAAGGATCGCAGGAGGTCCGATGCGACAGTTCGGGCGAGATCGTGGGAACCGAGGTCGCCAGTCTCACGGGTGAGGAGGCGAGCCTGCATTCATCTGGCCCCCTGCGCAGCGGCTCGCAAGCAAGTCGGGTGTCGCTGGGCCTGTGACCGAGTGCTGATAGCAATTGCTTGTCGTCGAGTTGCAAAGGGACTGCGACGGATGCGTGTCGTGATATTGCCAGGCCGCTGCCGTGATGTCAGTGGTGGTGGAGTGGCAACAGCACGCGGTTGGTTGGGCTAGTGAGCGGTTGACCCCACACCGCCGAGCCTCAATCGCAGGCCGAATAAAGTCTGAACTCTCAAGACTCCATCCTGCCTTCATCTGCGGATGGTTGAATCTCATCACCCGCGTTCTTCAAGCGGCGGTAGAGCATCTAAACAGGCACAGGTGCAATATCATGCGACTGGTGCGGTTCTCCTCTCAGGGAACGATGAACCACGACAGGTCCTGGACGGCTAAGCAGGACTCTTCTTGGCCCAATCCGTGAGCCATCACACCGACGAACTCCGGCTCACATTACGGAACGCGAAGTTACAGACACACGCCCGTGGTCATGAAGACGCCAGAAGATCAAGGCTCGCCTGTGCCGTTGGCGCAAGAAGACAGCCGGGACGTCTTTGAGCTGTCCGAAGCAGAGGGAACTCACCAAGGGCGCCGCCGTCTCGCGACAGTCTTTGACGCCGTAGCAGGTGAGGCGAGGCACGAAATCCCGTCACCGTCACGTGGAGCTGACTCGATGCAGGCAAGGTCTCGCGCCATGAGGCTCTTCGGGACGAGACGGCAGAGCAGACGCAACACCCAGCGGCGCAAGCCAGAATCACCAAACATTCTACTCGTCGCAGACCTGCCGCCCCGGACGAAGTGCTCTTCCGACGCAAGGACGCGCCGCAGAGATTCGCAGAGCACGACGTCTACGGCGCTCATGAGCGCGATCTCCCACACGGAGGTCGGGGCGTCCTACCCGAGAGCGACCTTCTCAAGGCGATCCACGCGTACTCGAGCAGGTTTTACGGCGCCCTAGATCGCAGGGGCTCCAACCTCGACGGGCGCAGGGTTGACGAGCGCAGCATGGACGAGACTGCGCTCCTGGCCTTTGGCATACTTCTGGAGGAGGCGGGCCGAGAGGCGCTCGGGCGTCGGGGCGACCTGGTCTTCACGGAGGGAGCTGGTGCGGACGCAGGCGGCTCCGGCAGCGGAGATGAGGTGGCGCGAAGCTCGCGAGCTGATGGGAGTCGGGTTGAAGCGCTGGTTGGTCACAAAGAGGTCGGGTCCTGGAAGAGGCCCAGCCGAGGGCCGAAGAGGAGGAAAGTGATGAAACAAGACGACGAAGCCGGCCAAGATTGAGCCGACTGGACCTGGTGCGTTTGCTGAGCAGTTCACCGAAGCAGGCTGAGGCGGTGGCGATGCGGAAGCTACGAATAACCGGCACAGAGACTCGAAAAGAAGCCTGTTGGGGCATGTGCCCCGGGCCCGGGTCCCATCTTATATGTGAGCGATGCTCGCTCTGCCGGGTGGGTTCTCCAATCGAGGCCGATGGGGTGGGATTAGGGTTCTACGGATACAAAGATCGGCGCATGAGGCTCGATTGCCAAGAGCATATGTCAGATCGCGGCCCGGGGCATGCGATCGGCTGTCGTCTTGCCGTTGGACGACAAGACTCGCAAAGTGCTCAAGGCGGTCCCCACGTGCCACCAATTCCCCGTCGCCCATGTTTTGTTGGCGCCGCAGGGACGCTTCGTCAGGATATAGCGCAGGCCCAGCCGGCAACGGCTCACGAGTTGCCAGATTGACCGACAACGCGTTCTGCTGGTCGACGAGGCGGTGGCAGAGACAGTCGGGATCTACACACTCAATCTAAAGCAGTGTCCCGCTCACTCCTTCAGTTTGTCAACATGTCAATTTGTGTGTGGCTGCCTTTAGGCATTGTCAAGGCACGGATTTGTTAGTTGCAGCGTCATCCTGTATCACTCAATAGATTCAAGGGCAACCGTGGAAACGCGTGGTAGACTGCATAAGGGACTTGACGAGGTCACCGCCTCCGCTGGAGCTGCTTACCCTGCACCGCGGAACAAAACGCGGAGTAATGTTCTCTCAATGGTCGCAACCGTCGGCCGTCGGACCGGGCAACGCAGACGCGCAACAAAGACGCCGTCGACAGCCGACCTAGAGGTCCGTCACACGCAGCAGCGCACGCACTCGCCCCGTATGCGCGTGCGGCAACCAGCAGTCGAGCCCAATGGCACCCCTCACCGGCTGCCGGGACAGCGCTCGAGAGCGGGCTCCAACGCCCGGCCCAGCGCCTGCAGCGAGCATCCTCCCCACCCACATGGTAGAAACGCCATCTCGCGCTGTAATATCGATCAAACGGCGCTGTAGCTGACCGATCTCCATGCGATCTGACGGTTCTGGCGATCGGACGACGCTGACAGGCCGCCTCGCGACGGGTCGGCAGGGGGTCCTGGCTGTTGGAGACGTCAGAAAGGCTTGGTGCAGGCGTGCGCCGGGAAGAGGAACCTTGTGCAACGCAGCAGGGGCCTCAAGGCTGATGGACACCTATCAAGGCGCCTAGCTTGCTTCAGAGTTGACGGGAGAACAGACAATGGCTCGATTTAGATGTGCTTCTTGATGTTGCCCTGCCCGGGCGGACTCGCCGGCCGATCGCCTCCCGTCTGACCCAGGTAGACGGAACCCTTTCACGGACAGGCATAGAAAACGAAGTCGGGCGCCGGGATCGGATCCTTGTCCTGGCTATGCTCCCAGCCGCTGCAGAGCGAGCCCTCTACAAACCGAAAAGTGCCCCAGGTACGGACTACTTCCGCCGCCAGGAAGACGACCGGCATCGTTACACATCACCAACACGTGTGACCACAAATAGAGCAAGCACGCGATGGACCAGGCCCTGCCATGATAGTTGTGATACCTGATAGCTTTGGCTTGCCCCCGTCATCCTGTATGGGTAATCCGGACAAAGGAGGAGGCGTCTGGTAGTGCTACATTCGCTTGATGCGCCATCTTGAAGATCACATCGGAGCCGACTTATATGTCCGGCTTGTGGGCGTGGGCGGTCTTGAACTTTGCCCGATGCCTCAAAGCCCATTGCGAAAATCCATCTACCCCGTAGGCGTATCCGAGCAGGCGGCGCAAGCAAGGTGCAGATCCCTCCCACCTCGTCCGGCGTCGCAGCTCGGGGGAAAGCCGATCCAGATGGCTGAGGCTGCCCACGCAGGTACCTCAGCGGGATGCACGCTCGTGCATTCGACTTTTCGTCACTGGACCCCCACCGGCTGGCAACGTTGCCGTCGATGCCAACCGGTTGGAGGCTCGCTTCACGGCACCCACGAAAAGTACTCCGTACAGGATGTGGTTATGCGTCGCCGTTGGTGTGTCTGTTGGTTCCGCAATGGTGAGCTACCAGTGCAGTGTCCACGCCCCGGCGGCCGGGGCGAGTTCAAGGACTTTGTCCCAGGTCATTCACTATTGGATTGCCGTGAAACGGCTTTACCGACGGCGGCAAGCAGGCAAGGCTTCCTGAAAGTCAGTTGTGCGAGACGTCGGTGGCCAAATGCTGAGAACCCGCCACGTGGTTCATGTCTCGAGGCTCGTGATGCTCCTCGCCTTACACAGACGCCCCACCGGCTGCCGCACAACCTTAAGATGCAGCCAATTCGTCCATTTGTGTATGGGGAGTTCGCCTTGGGCAAGCTCTTGACAGAGACGTTGAATACTTGTCACGCGCCCGCGACCAGAGTTGCGCGATAGCGGCCGTTTACCGTGGCGTCACAAACTGTCATGCTCGCAATGAAACGTCGTCGACCCGTAATGAGCAGACGAGACTCAAACAGCCAATCCTCGGTCACTGAGCTTGCCAATGCCGCGTGCCTCATCCCTCATGTCCACCTGCTGTCCGCAAGATCGACCGGAGCCACCCTTGAACTACCCGATGCCGAGGCGATGTTATCCTCGGCCGTCGGCGAACCCGCGCCGCCTCCGCGGTTATGCACTTCTGTAACATTTCTCGTCCGATACTGTCTTGACCAAAAGCACTTTGTCGCCGCAAACGCCCCCTATGTTGCGTTCGTTTCATGCTGGTCGACCCAGCCGACGAGCGTGAGAAAAGAACAGCGGCCGCGCAGACCATGCGGCTTGTGATGGTCTGCAAAAGTTCGCCAAGTGGGTATTGACAACGTAGTAGCAACTCGATGCTGCACTGTGGTTCCGTCTTCTTCTGGCAAGCGGCTATCGCTGTACATGTCGTGATGCCGAGCGTAGGAGTCGTATGGCCTCTCTTCTTCGAAGACGACCATCCAGGCCAAAGGATGACACGGCTGGGCGCGCACGTGCACGTCACAGACCGTCGGAGCCTCCATGTCGCGACCGCGAGAGAAGTTGACAGGTCATTCTTTAATTATGCCTCAGCGTCGGTATGTGCCCGAGTCTTCGGCGGTGCGGCGCGAGAAGCTTTGAAAGAGAGCACACCGGGGTACACGTGCATTCAAACACCCAACTGCTGGTAGCGACGGCGCAGAAGAGCCCGTACGAAAGGGAAGGTCGAAAGACGAAAAAGCAAAAACAAAAACAAAAACAAAGGAAGCAAGGCTCACGAGGCTCCGGGCTTGCTTTTGGGACCGCGGGGCGCCATGGGTCGTGCTGCAGGACAGCATTGGCCTCGCGGCGGATGTAACAATGCAATTGTGTCAAAGCTCGAATTTCTGGCTCCGTTGACGAGGGCGAAAGAAATCCGGAGGGATCATCAGTGTGCGTGGTTGCATGACAGCAGGCATTTTATCACTTTGCTGGTCCTGCAACCTAGCCATTGACCGCTGTCAGTGGTCATTCAGAGCTGATGAAGGCCTTCGAAGGCTTTTGGATTCTCTCCTTGGGCTAGGTTGCAGCACTCGCTGCTGGCCGATTTCGAGCGGCCCCTTGTTTGCGGGGACAGTCCCATCCGCCAATGGAAACCTGACAGTCGACTTATGCCGACGGTCTATGCCGCAAGAGAATACGAGGCCTGGCCGCATTTTTGAAAGGCTCCATGGTCATTCGAGACAAAGTAGTATTCGCGGTCTCTTTTGGGCCAGATTGAAGGGCAAGGAGGGGCTGAGTTGCCGTGTACGGAGTGCGGAACTCAAGACTCTCTACTCCGCATGTGGTACGAATACTGGCTCTGCATTAGCGAACACGCCACAATTTCCATGGGAACGTTCTGCGAGCATGGCGATCGTTGTCTTGAACACCCACTTTCCAAGATTTCCACAGTTCTGCCATGGTTAAAAGAAGAAGAAGAAGAAGAAAAAAGCCGGGGTCCTGAATATGCGTAGTCGCCGAGGCGGCGCCGGCGTTAAAGATGTGGAGGACGGCGGTCATCTCGCTAGAGCCGGGTCGCCCCAATGCCGTTCACTACGAGTAGGTTCGCAGCGCCAGTGGGTTGCCGCAGCTCATGCGCATTTCTAATGCAGAGTTTGAAGGACTTGCGAATATCGCCGTCCAATCATCGAGGTTCAAGTCTGCAGGTCAAGGGAAGTGCGGGTGTTGCCGGCCGGGATCCTGTTCGTCTGCGCCTTTTGGCTACCCGAGGGCTCAAACTCCATGACGGACCGGCTACGACATGAAGTGCCATGGCCTGTCTGCACGGTTGAAGCATGATGGTGGGGTGTTTTTGGGCGATGGCGTGCCGGAGAGCTCAACAAGCCGGCAATAGTCTGAAAGGCACATCATGGAGAACTCCGTTAATGTACTCCGTATGGTCGTACGACTCCTGGATGCCAGGCACGTTGTGGTACACGCTGCTTCATCCGGGCAGCATTCTGTGTCTTTTCGTACCTGTAGACGGGATGGGTGCCGCATTGCGTGCGATGCCTGCATGGGCCTCTGTGCCCTTCTCCCAGTCCGTAGTCTGTACAAGGTTTTTTAAATTCCGCGTTCTGCCGCAGCGCCGCCTTGGCGGGCTCCAAAGTAAATTTTGCCGTGTGAGACCCGTGTTGTTGGTGCCGGTGATCTCTTGGCAGGGCATTAGGCAGCGTATTTTCACGGTTCGAAGTATCGGTTGTACGAGTGGTTTCGACTGCGCCTGGCGCTTCCACTAGTACCAGTCCACGCAGCGAGATTGCGCCGAACTCCCCACTTGCCCGATGCTGGGAGGACCTGTACAGGTACACAATGAGCTGCTCGGCGGGTTTCTTATACA
The DNA here is from genome assembly GCA_024340015.1 of Tolypocladium ovalisporum. NCBI lineage: Eukaryota > Fungi > Ascomycota > Sordariomycetes > Hypocreales > Ophiocordycipitaceae > Tolypocladium > Tolypocladium ovalisporum. The sequence goes on along the minus strand of JALHBZ010000178.1, from coordinate 284,369 downwards.
CCGGGGCATGAAACGAGTGCCATTATCGACCGAGGCGAGCAATGACTGTGCGAATACCCGTAGTGGACAAAAAGGTGGCTGAAGGTTCCCGCCCCCCAACGCGTGGAGTTTTAGTTCCCTCGCTCCCGCATGGCACTTGAGGCTCCGCTGGTTGCTGGCCAAAAGTCTAAGTAAGGCCACGCAGCAGACGATGGCTAATTTCCGGGATGGTTGATATCAAAGGAAACTGCCGTGAAATGCTCCTGTGAATGCTCCATCATCTGGAAAATATCGGCGGAATTCTCCGACGACGCATTTGGCAGGATAAGATGATTGGGCATGCCATCCGGCGCAACACGCTCTTCGACGACGGCCCGTGTAGGCTGAGAAGACAAGAAACGCTAGGCCAGGGGTACGTTGGCGCCTCGCTCGAGTCTTGATCTCAAATAAGAGAGGGCATAGGCACCAGTAAATTGGTGCCTGACTTGGAGTGAAGGTGCGATGACATCCCCAGCTTGGCGCACAACCTGTCGCTATGGGGCTTGTCCTTGCACCCTGAACTTTAAACGTTGCTCTGCGTGCCGCTATGCAGGAACCATGCAGCCACAATGCCGTGCCTGTCATGGCCCGGGCCTCTCCTTGTCGTGACGACGAACCGAAGAGCTTCTTGCCCGGACAGTCCTCGTCGGCAATCAGTGGCTCCGGAGCCCCTTCCCTGCCATGTGTCGTCAACCCGTGGCAAGCACAGAGCCAACACAAAGTCGACCCGCATCCTCATTTCCCGATGCGTCAGGCTCACATGAGCAAGCTTGCCTGCGGGAGAACAGACAAGCGTCTTCCGCGTGTACAGACTGCATACCGGCCACTTGGTGCCCAATAATGCCGTCCTATTCTTTGGGGAAATGAGCACGGCGTTGGTTCGCTGCTTCCTGTAGATGGAGCTGAGGCGTAGGTACGGAGTACTCGCACATCTATGTCGCAATCTCACATTGCTGTGCCGTGACTCTGGTGGTGGTGCTTCTTGACGAGCATCTGTTCGCGATCTCGATTCCTTCAATTGGCGAAGCGAAATGGGAGCACGTATGACGGTACCTTGAAGATGTCGGGAAATGCCCCACGATATTAATTTGAACTTGCAACAGATGCCTGTTGCCGCAACTCCGTAATCCAGCTTTCAGGGCTATCAGCGCATCGACCCAGGAGAAACAAAGTTGGGAAGGGGCAATTCTGGCATGAGTCGTGTCGTGATGGTCACCAAGGGATAAGGAAGTTAGCCATGGCGCGCTTCGTGGCTTCCAAGGCTGCTGTACGAGTACTCGTAGTTCGTTACTTCAAAACGTCGCGCCTCTTACGCCGCTCGTGCCGGGTACCCAGAAACTTCAGGGACCAGCACTGGTTGCGGTCCGTGTTGCGCGATGTCTGCGGGGAGACTGCATTGGTCCCAGCCCGTACCCTCGGCGTGCATGACAATCTTGTCACGAACCAACAAGTGCAATCATTCCGTGACACTGAGGATTCCGGCGGAGACTCGGAAATTACCGAGCCAAGACAACGCCGCTTGTTGTGATTACCTGCGACGAAGGGTTCTTCGTAGTAGCAGTCGAGGAACGGCCATCTCTCGGAGAAATTTCGTCCCACATGGATGGATAACGGGTGAATGAATGGGGCTATAGAGCATCGCGACAGAAGGCGGCCCGAGATACCATTCGTCATGGCTGAAGCCACCGGGCCCGTACGGCGGAGTAGCCTCGAAACCCATCAGATGGGGTCAGTAATTAATGTCACCTCATGACCGGCATTTGGCGATTGATGGACACTGTTCATGCAGCTCGCCTGGGTTGACGCGTAAATTATTGGATGCGGCCCAGCTCGAGGTCCACCAAAGGAACACCCCAGTGGCCTCTGATGCGTCGTGCGTCGTGCGTCGTGCGTCGTGCGTCGTAGGGTCCTCTGAATGTGCCGCCGGCAACTGCTGGGCCGCCAAGTCAGGGCTCTACACATGATGGTATTGGTGCTGTCGCGGAGGGTGCAAGACGGCGCTGAGGCGTAAGGCAAGTTCAATCCCCTCTGCTCCGCCATACAAGTACTCGACGTGCTCGGTGGGGGCTTCGTGTCGGGAAGCTTGGCGCCCCAGTCGCCTCGGCGCGATGGCTAAAAGTGCTACTATGTATTAGTGGCAGCGGGCCGCAAGAGCGGCGGATTGTAAAACAAGCCGCGCATGTTTCTAGATGGCGACTGCCAAGGCATCTAGTCCGAAGTGATGCGTGGGAGGCCGGGAGGCGATCCCTCATGGACGATGCGCTACCAGCTCAAGTTGAGAGCACCGACACGACGGCAGCCTGGACGAGTTTCTCCGGGCAATGCTGAAGCGGCTGTTGGTTTATCGATTGGGCAGAGATTGTCATCGAACTGACCAATACGAGCTGGTAAAGCCGGTGCGGGGAGCAGCACGCACCAGTATTCGTCCCCAGACAGCGGACCCAAGCCAGGGAGCTGGACGAATGAATCGTGCGAGGGCAGCCGGGGCCACCGACTGGCTTTTGACGGAGTTCGGACGGCTGTTTGACGCGCGCTAGTCAACGGCGAACCAGGCTTTCGGCGCATTCTGGGGTTTCTGCCCAGCAGCGCATGCCCCAATGTACGGACTAGTCGTAGGAGACTGGACGAAGCCTGGGCTGCATTCTGAACGTCCAACTCGTGAGCTTGCGGCTGTACCACGATTAGTCTTGTGTGAATGACACATCCGTGCCCTGACGCGTGGCCATGTGTACTTGTACACCCGTAATATCGGTCCCCGCGTGTCCAGTTGCAGGAGCATCGCCCCTCTATCAAATTCCCGTCGTGCCCTTTCCCATGCCGCCGCCGCCTCTGCATGCCCACCTCTACCGGCGTAGCACTGGCGGGCCACGCGCAGACCTTTGTGGCCCGATGACAGTCTTGATGATCAGCCTGCGTCGCAAGTGGCCGTGTCTTACGGCAGACCGCCGCAGCCGACGGGCGCGAGCGAGGCGGACGGTGCCGACCTTGATTACCGGGCCTACGAGTATTAAAGTACGGACATGACTGCTGGGGCTGATTTTGTCGTCGCTGGGAACGCCGCTGCCCTTGGATCCACGCCACGTCGAGCGCCACTCGACGCTGGCTCGAAGCCACCAATCCCAGGCCGTTGCTAGCCTTGCGGGCCGCCATCAGGCACATCTTTCGTGGGTGTGTGTGTGTACTTTTAGGGGAAGGTGCTCGTACCCGTAGTTAGGTATAGGCCAGCAGCGGCGGCGGCCGCGCTCCTCACAGGCCCCCTTCCAAAGCCCTGAGCCCGTTATTGATTGTTACAAGTCTGCCCCGTCCGGGCGGCGGGTCTCCCGTGCCAGGCTGAGGTGCTGCGCGTAGTTGTTGCTTTTGCAGGAGCTGGGCCGTTGACAGCTGGCGCAGAAGAGCTGGGGCGTGTCGCGCGCAAGGATGGCGACCATGCAAAGAGCAGCCTGCTGGCTCCACGGTGCCGGATCATGGCCATGGGTGCTCTCACTGCTCTGCTCTGCACTGCACCTCGCGCATTGCCCCATTGGGAAAAGCAAGTCGCGGTCGAGGTGTGACCGAGCGGCGGCCCAGCAAATCGGTCCAGGGCGAGGCAGGGAGGTGACGGACGACGGACAAGCTTCGGCTTGCCCCTCATGGCGCCTTCTGGCTTGCAGGCTGCAGACTCAAAGCGGTGCAGCCTCGTCCTTCCTTCTCCATCCAGCCGTGCTTGCTTCTTCGGCACTCACTGCTCAGGCAGGGGGCGGGGCCACTCGGGATGTTCATCGCAGCCCACCTCATCATCTCCAAACCTGCGCATGCGCATTGACTCCAGCGCTCATGCATGCTCGATCTTGTCCAGACGCCCGGCGCCCCTCGTTCCCCTCTCTGACCTTGGGCCCCTCAAGTACGCCGTGCCGCGACGGCAGATCGCGGTCGATAGCTCCACGCTCCAGCCAGGCTTGCGCGGTGCTCACAGTTCACGACTGTTATCGTGGGAGCCGGACAGTGACAAGACCAATCCACCCATACTCGGACGTGCTGAGGATTCCGGACTCGCCAACATTGAATTGGCGCTTTGCCGGCTGACTGGCGGCGCAACCGCGCTTCGAGAGCGCCCGGCAACGAACGAGGACCGGGGGTGGGGGGAGGGGGCGTGTGCCCGAGCCGGCATCTCAGCGTCACAGCCCTTTCTCGTCCCCTCTGGAGTCTCGACAAGTCGTCCGTGGACCCCCCTCCCCCCGGGCCTCGTCTGGAGCTTTGAGCAAGGTTGCCTTCCATCCTCCATCCACACACCCCTGGTCGGGCTAGCCTGCTGGGAATGAGCACTCTGCTGGGTCGACTTCGTCGTGGGTTCGCTGCCCCAGCCCCAGCCCAAGCTCGAGCTCTAGCAGCAACCACCTCTTGACCTCGCCGCCTTTCATCCCTCGTTCGAGTCTGGACGGGACTTGGCCGCGCCATATCCAACCGGTGTCGGATTGTCGCGCCAACCCGTTGCGCCTTGTGCCACCTGTCGACACTCTCGCCTGGCCGCTGGCCCAGCGATACGGTACAAGTAGCAGACGGAGCGCGACCTCGCGGCACGTCCGTCCCCTAGCACGCCGTGCTACACGAGCCCGTCGTTGTACACCCATCCATCCGTCCATCCAGCTGGCGGCGCCGGCACTGTACAGGTGTTCGTACCGACCTCCACGCTTCGTACGCACACGCCGCAGCCCTGGCTGTAGGGAGTACCGAGTACATCGCGCATCCATCCAACCATCCAACCTCCATCCAGGCCAAGCGGCCCGCACGTCCTTTGGCAAAAGCAGCCCAGCCAGCGACTCGCTACGCGCCCCACCACTCGCGCTGGCTCTTCCTGGATAGCTCGTTGAGGAGCTCCCACCGGTCAGGTCTGCTGCCCAACTGCTGATCGCACTCGCCTCGTTTGCGGGCTCGGCCCCAAGGATCGGGAAATCTTTCCCTTGGGCAAACCTCTTGTCAGCCTTTGCTTCGTCCGGGGCGGCTCAAGTCATAGCCTACCAATCGTGCGAGGCTCCTCGTCCACCCCCATGTCCGGCCTTGACCTAGACTCCCGCTCTTGACGTCGAGGACCCAATAGTCGACTTCCACTCCAGCTTCCGAGCCTCACTCCCTGGGTGTCTGCTGTTTCGCCTTCAGCCCATGACCGCCGCCCCTCCGTGGTCCCTGCCTTGCCTCTCGCCTCGTTCCTGATTATGTGTCTGTGTTCCGTGGCTGTACATCAAGCACCACAAGCATGGATCTAGGACCTCCCGATGGCAAACGCCCTCGTCTCTCCTCATGGTCGGCTTCCACAACGCCGGCTTCTTCTCTCCCGCATCCTCATGTCGCATCCACGACTCATCAACACCCTCACCCACCTCCGCCTCCGCCTCATCATCCTCAACACCACCCGGCCCCGAGCCCATATCAACAGCAATACCCGCCCCGCTCTGCTGAAGTCATATCTGTCCCACCGCCGCCGCCGCCCCCTCCGGCCCCTATACACGGTCATGCCCAGCAGCCGCCGCCGCTCCAACACTCTGACCTCGACCGCCGTCATCACGAGCAAGAGACTCTTGCCCCGATGCAAGACCATTACCGTCAGCAGCAACAGCAGCAGCAGCAGCAGGCCCCATCGCCGGCGCATCCTCCGCCCTACCACCAGTACCTGTCACGAGACTCGGTCATAAAAAGAGAAGTTGGCGAAGACCTTCGACGGCCCAACTCCACGGGACATGCGCCAGAGCCTCTGCCACCTACGACGCACGCCGGGTCGGCCCCTCAGCCCCCCGCGCCGCCTCAGACTGTCGCGTATCAAGCTGAGGCGCAACCACGACACATGAGCTACGACAATGGGGCACCGGTGCCTCCAGCCCCGGGAGTGTATCGCACACCAACATTCCCCCCTCCCACGCCATCACATCAGTCCTCATATGACTCACATGCGGGTTACCCGTCGGCAACGGAGACCTTCTACAGTGTCTACTCCTCTGTCAGCTCGGCGAAGAAGAAGAATACTCGAGCATCTCAGGTTCGGGTCTCCCATCTTGCATATTTTGTGACGACGGAGGGAGACTAACAGCTCGTCTCCAAAGGCTTGTGATCAGTGCCGTCAGCTCAAGGCAAAATGCGACGAGACGAAGCCCTGCAAGACCTGCAGGGACAAGGGCACGGAATGTAGATATAGAGATCCTGTGCCGAAAGCGTATGCAGCCTATTACTACCGGTATTTGCAGCCAGTGAAGCTAACAACGAGCAGAACCGACAAGGCGCAGGCTGACATCTTGGAGGGCATAACAGTCATGCAAAACAGCATCAACAACTTGGCGGACCATGTTGGCCACATGAATGACCGGATGATCAAGCTCGAGTCGTCATTCTCAAGATTTTCGGGCAACGGCCATGTCAAGGCCGACCCAATATTAGATGATGAGACCAAGGGGTTTGGAACTCCTACGCCACTGGCTATTGGAGCCTCCGACCACCACTATTACACAAACCATGCTTCTCACGACGAGATTGCGACTCCTACGGAGCGCGCTCCTATGCGCATGATGGCCGAAGATGAGATGGAAGCAGATCCAGGTCCACCAATCCCTCCAGGAGAACCGGCAATTCCCATCAACCACACTACCTTAGCCGGGTTACTCCTAGCATGGCCGTCGATACAAGAGATTACAAAACACCATGTCGAAAAGGAAGGCATCCACCATGTCACTGAATTCCCGATCAGCCAAGAGCAAAATCGCGGTCTGCTGATTGTGCACGGTCGAGGCGAGGACTCGCATCCCTCACGACACGCGAGGGAACTCCCTGACCACGGCCAACTTGATATGGCTGATGACTCTTCGGACATGGCCTCGCCCTCCCCAGCCGCCGACTGGGGCCATTTGGGTGGCCACAGTCCGAACGATCAAGTGGACTACAGAAACGGCGTCCTCGGCTTCGATGGCAACCCAGACTTCACGGGGTCCAAGGTGTGGGCGTATGTGGATAGTTTCAAGGAAAACATCCTGAACATGCATCCCATCATTCGCCCCAAGGTACTTGACGAATGGGTCCAGCACTTTCTGGACACTCTGCCCAGGACGCAGCTCAAGTCTTCGAAATCTCAGGGCACAAAGTCTTTCGCCGTCGTGCCCGGCAGCCACACTTCGGCGGAAGCCCCGGGCTCAAAGCGAAAGCGATCACCAGTGCCTGACGGATACGACGGTCCCTCGATGCCAGGTACTGTGAGGGCAGGCAAACCGGAGCGGTCCATCCACAACGCCTTGATCCTCACCATTCTTGCTCTCGGAAAGATTTGTCTCTATCGTGACAACGTCCCAGACGCGCTCCATCACGGAGACCCGTTGCCCCACGGGAGCCCTTTGAATCGAAACGGTATCCTGGCTTCCCCGATGCAGGGCTCGCCTCCAAGCTACTCTTCACACTCCCACCCCTCGAGCCGAGCCTCGCCAATGGAGCCTGACCGTGGCTTTCAGAGCAGACGATCATCTATCCATACTCCTGGCGGCCCCCGGATCGGCTATAACCTCAAGAAGAACTACGACGTGATACCTGGCCTGGAATACTTTGCGTTCGCCACAGACATTCTCGGAAACCACATGGGGGCATACAATAACATGAAGACGGTATATGCCAACATATTTGCAGGTCTGTATCAGGGACAATTGGCGCGGCCAGTAGAGAGCTTTGCTTTCATTCATCAGGCCAACCATAAGCTGCAAGTCATTATGAGACCGTAAGTCATGTATCGAAACCCCAGAACTTGGTCAGGCCCTAACTTGGCTGCAGGAGTCTGGGCAAGCTGAGAAGATTCAAGCACAGCCAAGAGCTCATTCAAGATGCAAAATACAACCAACTCGCGTTGACGTTCTGGACGTGTTTGCAACTGGAGAGGTGAGACCCAGCTGAAGAGTTGATATGGTGACGAGGTCTGACGCGGCATGCTCCTTGCTATAGTGACCTCATCGCGGAGCTGCCATTGCCTCCGTCTGGGCTCCTGTCGTACGAAGATGACATGCCACATCCAAACATGAGTCTGCTGGAGGGCGTCGACCAGAGAATACTGGACAGCTATCCTGGCCAACTCTATCTGAGGACACACTTGAACAGCATACATCGCATGTTCTACGCCCCCGATGACGACACTGAACGCGAGAAGCAGGACAAGCAGAAATTCAAGAGCGTGAAATTTGTGGCGGATGCGGTATCTGGTATGGACTGGGTCGCCCAACGTTATGCCTTCAAGGAGAACGATCCACCCGCGGACGACATTCTTGCGGCAAGACTACGGGGCAAATACTGGGGAGCACAGGCTATTACGTACCGGCCGTTCATCAGGATGATTCTGGAGTTCAACCACAGCCGGAAGGATCACCCGTCCAGCCCGAACGTTCCTGCCACGGAGTTTCGTGAGGGCATTGTCTATCCGAAGATTGCGCCCGGTGCGAAATCGTCAAAGGACCTGGACCCTGACATCATCCTTCTCGCACAGAGAGGTATCAAGGCCCTCATTGAAAGCACGAGAGCGTTCCACGGTCTTGGCGACAAGCGTCCAATTATTACCAACGTCTTCGGGACGGCCCATGCGTAGGTTCATAAGTCGTGACGCAGGAAAGCACTGTTACTAACGCCTGGGCAGTCAATGGGGAAACCTTGTTGTCCTTGCAGCCGCCTACAAGGACCCTACGCTTCACTCGAGCGTGGAAGGGGATTTATTGCAGAGGCTCTTCCAGAGGACAATACAGTTTCTGCGGCAATCTGCAACGGCAACGAGCTCGCTCAGAATCGACATGCACATACTGGAGGGCCTGCAGAGGGACTTGTTTTACACCCATGACCCCAGAACGAACTCGAGCTTCTCAAGCAGTGCGAGCCTCAACACGCCCAAGATGCTGATGGGAGCACCCCCTCCCATGCAGCATCCCACCAGCGATCCAGGTTTCGCGCCAGCTTTATCGCCTCATCCTCACATGAGTTACCCACATGGCAGATGAATGCTCGGTACGAAACGAATTAGAGTTTGAATATACCTCACGAGACATCATTGGTCACTCTGGAGGATCTTGGTATTTTATTCACCGGCGTTGCGGTCATTGCGCCTCGGCAGCTTACACTTGGCTATATTGACCGCTGCAGTAAAGCATTTTCATCATACTCTGTTTTTCTTTTCTTTGCCTGTGCTCAAGGTAATTAGGCGGCAAAGGTCCAGTGTTGCAAGTAGGACTGCCCGCCCCGCCGGACATCTCGGCCTGCACATACATTTGGTAACACCGGCCCCGTTGAGTTCACTGTTGAGTACCGGCGGATTGGGTTTCAGCCCCGTTCAGTACCTGCTCCGAGGTCCTGACGCAGAAAACGGTGGACGGCAGAAGGCAGGTCGCGCGGCATGGGTGCAAGCCCGGTGGACGGCCATTGGCATATGGGCTTCAGGGATCTATTACCAGACCGATGTAATCGCATCGGCCAGTGGGTATCAGGTGGCTTTCTCTGTTTTGAACATGCCTTGTTCTTGAATGGCTTTTTTCCCCCGGATTCAATGGTGTATTCTCTTTGGCCAAGATAGGCTCGCTCGCGGTTTTGGAATTGCGTTTGTATTTCTTTTCTGGTTCCCCTTGTCTTATACCCAGGCTGGAAGCGGAGGAGATACCACGAAGAACAGCTTTTGCAAAAGATCAGCTTCAAGCAGCAGCAGGAAGGAGTGCATGTATGCGGCGCGATGCACGAAGAAAGCCGCAGGGTCGGGATATAAAGCGTGGTCACTTATTAGACGGGGTTGGTATACGCCATCGCTTGCGAGGGCCGATCTCTAAACATGGCGAATGAAAACCGTTTCACGGAGTAAGTACAGAGAGGCTCTTCAGCGCTTGGACCATTGGACTAGTGATGGTGACTGGATTGTGGTGCAGAGAAATCAGTGCAGTGCGGCACTCGTCGAAAGCAATTTGCAAGTTGGCTGAGGCTGCTCTGTCCGCCCTCTGGCTCTGAGCTGCCTTTTCTTTTGGGCTCAGCCCAACATTGAACTAAACCGCACATTACTGCAAACATCATGCACGACTTCGATAAATCGTGCGGGCCAGGGCTGGGACGGCCGCCTCGCTAGCGGGAACCGGTGAGATGGAGGTACTCGTAGGTCCTTTGAGACCTGACGCTGCCGGCCCGCATCATTGGAGTAAGTTGCGGCATTAGCGTGGGCGAGAGAAGGAGGAATGAAAGTCGCCGCTGGTCAAAATGGATGGATGGCTGGTGTGTGTCTCGGAGATGAGCCGACGGGAGGGGATTGGCAAACTTGTTTAGGGCGGTAAGCTAGTAGGTCAGCTGAGACGGGACGGCATCGCTGGCGAGCATCGTGGTACAGCAAGTAAATCATCACTGGGCGTGTACATATATATGCGTAGCAGAGGCTGCATGAGACGCGAGCTTGGAGACGGACTGCCGTCCCGAGCAGTTCGGCGGGTCTCTTCTTGTTGACTGTGGCCGTGATGCCACGGAGGGTGTTGCTAGGCTTGTTGGCGTGTAAGATGGTTGGACAGGTGTCGGCCTGGACAAGAGGGTCTTTGCAGCTGCACGACCACGACCAGCTTCGCAATCAAGGACTCGCAGAGCTGGACGTAGCTCTCGCAGGCTTGGAGGGACTCCTCCTAGGGGGGGGGGCACACGACCATGGAAAAGCACATTTCGACACAGTCAAAGTATTCGAAGTAACTAGTGAGCTCCTTTATTGATGACAAGTCCAAATCGCGAGTTGAAAGAAAATGCCGTTCGAGTATCAAGATTCCTGCCATTGAAAGGCACACATTGTAATTGTATCCCACCAACCACCCCGGAACGCCACTGCAATGCAAATACAAGCATCCGCAATCCCATGAGCGTCACGACACTCCCAGCATCAAGCTCTCGAGCATGCCTCCCGTCTGGCACGCGACCTGCGCATGCTCAACCTCGGCCTTGACGCGCCAGTGCAGGGTGCGGAAGCCGTCGTGCAGCTCCGCCGAACCGCCGACAAACTCGGCGTACAGGTCCAGCAGGTGCAGGCCGACCTCGACGCAGATGCTCACGTAGCGCGGGTCGCAGAGGTGGCTGCACACCCACTTGATGATGGGCTGCACAGTCTGCTCGTCGCGTTTCTCGAGCGCGTGCCGCATCGCGCTGCGGTGGCGCAGCGCCAGCAGCAGGTTCAGGATGTTGAGGGGCGAGTGCTCGCTGGACTGCTTGTCGAGGACCTGGTCCAGCGCGTGGGCGTACTGTCCGTGCCGGAGGTCGGCCTGCCAGGGGCGCTCCTTTTTCTTGACGAGGCGCGACTCGTTGGCGATGACGACGTCGGGGCCCTCGCCCACGAGGTCCAGCCGGCTCGCGGCCTCGATCCTGCGCTTGCGCTTCGACTTTTTGGCGTCAAAGGCACCGATGTTGCCGCTCAGCAGCGCCGCCATTTCCTTGTCGCGCGCCTTGTCCTTGATAGCCTCGGGGCCGGTGAGGCGCGTGCGCACGCTCAGCACACCAGACTGCATGCCGACGGCGAGGTGGCGGTCGGTGGACTCGGCGGTGTCGCTCGAGGGGATGACGAGGACGGAGAGGATGGGCGACTGGTACTTTGTGCTGTTGACGACGTTCCAGCCCGTCGTCTCAAAGACCTTGACATGTCCCTCGAGGCCACCCGTGACGAGACGCTGGCCGTTGGACGCCAGGCTGAGCGACGTGACCGTCTTCTGGTGGTTGGTGATCATGTGCAGCGGCCGGGCGGCCACGAGATCGAGCACGCTGACCTGGTTCTCGGCCGCGGCCAGCACCGTCGTGCCCGAAGGCAGGGAGAGGACGGCCTCGACGGGGCCCGCGTGCTTAAAGGTCATGACGGCCGAGCTGTTGCCTATGCGCGGGTCCCACAGCTTGACGGTGGAGTCGTAGCTGCCCGAGACGATCATGTTGGACATGGTGCCGGGCATGAAGTTGGCGCAGCGCACATAGTCGTTGTGGCCGGCAAAGGTTGCCGTCGGCTCGCTGCTCGGCAGGTCCCAGAGGCGGACCGTCCTGTCGTCGCTGGCGCTCAGCAGCGTCGTCAGGTCCGTGGGCGACCACTTCGTCGTCCACACGGGCTGCTTGTGCTCGGTCCACGTCTTGAGGATGGCGCGCGAGTTGACGTCAAACACCTGCATGCGGCCCGAGTCGTCGCCCGCCACGAGCACCTTGCCGTCGCGCCGCAGGTCACCGCTGCGTGCCACGTCGCTGAATCGCGTAATGGTCTTGACGAGCTTGCGCGTCCGGCTCGAGTAGATTTGCACGCGCGTGCCCGTCGTCACGGCGAAGACGTCGTTGGTGCACGAGATGTGCGTCACGGGGTAGCTCGTCGGCGACGGCACGAGGATCTGGTTCTTGAACGTTTTCCAGTACCGCTGCTCGGCGGTGACGGGCGACGGCCCCGAGGGCAGCCGGAGCTGCGGAAGGGGTCCCACGGGTGCTGCCATTTTCGCTGCTCGGTGGGTGTTGCTGTCGGAATGTCGGCACGACTTCAACGATGCTTGCTTGCTGCAGTCTCTCGACTTGGATTTTTTTTTTTTGCGGATAAAAGATTCGATGCGGTTGGGGGGCGGAAAGCGGCCGCGGGGCACAAGACGTCTTTCTGTATTTGGACTAGCGTTGTCTGACCTCGACCGACGTCCACGCATCAGCAGCAATGAAGCTTGAGCATGTGGAAGTGGACAAGTCAAGAAAGAGACACAGATGCCATTAAACTCTCAATTAGACATTTCATGCATGGATTAGATGCTTCATGCTAGTCCTGTATGTCCACCAGGCTCCCGCATTGTTTGTCGCGGTTTCGAGCACAAACGCCAATTCTATCCGCTCAACGCCAATGATACACGCCTACATGGACATCATCTCCCCTACTGTCTCAATATCCTCCCCTGCGTCTGGACCTGCCAGCCCCAATGTCGATCCTCTGCATCTCTTCCATTAATGCGTAATCCGCGCCGCCGTTCGCGCCGCTCATCGTCGGCAAGGCAATCTTGGCGGGAATGGGCGGCCCCGACCCGTGATATGGTGCGTGGTTCTCGTTGGGGTAGTCCCATGAGCCTCCACGGTGGGCGCCATAGCCCCTAGTTGGCGTGTATGGGCTCTGTTTGTCCTGGTAGTTGTCCGTCGAGACAGGAGCGAGCGGACTCGACATGGTCGACAGAGGACCCGCCGACGCCCGATTAGCCTTCTTTTGCAGCCGGTTGCGACCCGTGATAAGCGCCGTCGAGGGAGAATGAGCACTCTCGCCGTAGTTGTAGGTGGAAGGTGGCGGGCCAGCGCTCGATTGTGGACGAGCGGCGATGCGAAGTGGTCTCCGGCCGCTGGGAGGCATAGGCTGGGCGCCCGCAGGACAAGGCCGGCCGCGAGGCTCCGGGGAAGTTTGCTTCTGGCCCGGCTTTGGGTCCGGCTCTGGGGCCCAAGACTCCATCGGCAGATGATCTGATGGGTCAATCTCTCGCCCGTCATATGTGATGATTTTGTCGTCGGGGTGGGCCACCTGCGATCCGGGTTTCGTCTCTCGAGGCGACGCCATGACGGGATTCAGCGCGTCGTACGAGTCCGGACCAAAGGGAATGTCGGATGCCCTCCTGTTCTCGGCTGGAGGTGGAGCAGGGCTCACCGACTTCCGACGGATCGCATGCTGCGTGCTGGGGGTGGGGGAGACGCCCCTGTGTCGCACCAACTGGTCATCTGATCCTCCCGAGTATGTAATGGCGGATCGTCCGTCGTGGGAATGAGAAGCGTAGCCTTGAGGAGAGGTGCCGTACGAGGGCGGTCCTTCGCTCCTGTGACGATCGCGAGTCGGCGTCGCCACGTGAGAAGGGTATCGATCGTGACGACGTTCCTCGTAGATCTGCTCGGAGATGTCTTGTGACAGACTCGGGTCAACACCAGGCGACAGCGAAGCAGGAACCTCCGGTGGGACGTAGGTTTGCACGACTCCGCTGTTGTTCGGTTCAAACGCATGTCGGGGGCTAGGCCGATGACTTTGGCCGTTGTACTGTTGGTACGACGGGCTGTCGGAGTACTCCTTGGCAGACAACGGAGATACCGAAGCTGGTGACCCGTTGCGCTCTTGATATGAAATCGCGTTGTGCCCGGAAGCATGGCTCATATAGAGCGGCGACCCACCGGGAGCACGGCTCAGGTTCAGGGGCCCGGGGCTGGGGTTGCTCTCAAACATCATCTCGTCGCGAGAATTGACTCTCGAGCTACTGTGCCTGTAGGAGCCCGCCAGAGGCCCTGGAGGGGATTCAGGGACGTCCTCCACCGTAGGCTGCATCGACCGGTACGGCGGGTCGTACGCTGAATCGAACGAATGGTATCTCGGTGACGAAGATTCGTACGGCGACGAATTGTGAGACACGGCAGCGTTCGAAGCAGGCGGTGCCGAATCATAGGGTCGGAATGTTGGTCGGCCTGGGTAGGCGGCCACAGAATGTCGATGGGCCTCGCTCTTCAACACATCATGCCTCATGGGCAAAGACGGCATCGACTTTTGCGCAGAGTTCTGATAGCTGATCATGGGGGCCGTTTCTTGACCCCCACTGTTGTGTCTCGAGCGATGGGCTGGGGGCGGCGGAGGAGGTCCATCCTCGAATTGTGGCGGCTGCCTCATGTCGTCTCCCGGGGGCATCTCATGGCGATGCTCTGGTATGGGAGACCGCCTTCGCAGATCCGTCTGATCGTAAGGAGAGGCTGGAGCTGCCTGACTGTAGACTGGGGTGTCAAAAGATTCTCGAGATCGATGCGGCTGCCGAGGACCGTCAACACGCGCACTCGAGTATCTTGGCTGAGGTGAGGGCGAGTAGTGATCTGGATAGATTTGAGATGGCGGTGCAGGGGGCGTATTGTACTCCACTGCCTGCAGGGGAGACTGGCTTGGGACGAATCCGGAATGTGAGGTCGACTTCACATGAGATCGAGGAGGTGTTTGCTGGTGATGCTCGACTTGCGCCGGAGCAGGAGCTGGGGGCAATGGGACTTCACCAGTGATGGGATCGGACGGCAGTGGCCTCCTCTTCACTGGGCTCCTCTGGCTCACTGCGCCAACATCTTGTTCAGAGCCCGCTGGCTGCCTCGGCTTCACGGCTGGCTTGTCGGGCTTTGGTCGGTTGTCGTAGTATGTGATCTCAACTCTGATCTCGCCGGCGTATTTGCCTCTGCACGTCAGGGTCTGCCACATGTCGGCCTGGCCGCCGCCGGAAATAATGATGCCCCTGAGGTCTACCCATGCCTCGCCAATCAGATCTGTCTTCTTGTCGTCGGTAAAGACGGATATCTTGAGCTGGTAGTAGTCGGCGGAATCGTGTACGGTGAAGCGCAACTCTTGGTCCCTACGCGTGTCAAGTCAGCTCCAGGGCTCGCCGTTGCGGGCAGGTTGACCAAGCGACTCACCATTTGGGCGTTTGCCCACCGCGAATATCTGTAGTAGTTTTCTTGGCCTCCTTGCCCAGCCGGGCGGCGCAGTAGGGGTCCTGCTTCCCAATGGTCTTCCTGTTAGGCAGGTTCTTGGCCCTGTCGACGATGGCCACGAGGGTGCCAATGATTGGGCCGTCAATGGACATGTCCGCGAAGATGCCGGCAGTGTGGCTACCGTGGGAGGCGTACGACTTGGGCTTCGTGGCCGCCATTGTCGGTTCGCACACTCGGTGGTGCAACGGGCGCTGGCTTGAGACTTGATGACGATGTTTGTTTACACCGGCATCGGTTGGCGCTGCGGGAGGATGGCGGCAGGGGACAGCGCGCAGGTCCTTGAAAGCGAGTGACGACGAAGCGAACAATCGAAGGCGACGCAACGCGATGTCGTCAAAGGCCTCGACAATGGCACGGAAAGGAATGCAGGCAAGAAGACGGTGCAAGATGAAGATGCACGAGGGTGCCGCCCTGTTTTGCATTGGATGCGCCTGACTTGGATTCGCCCGCCAACGCGGCCGCTGAAGCGTTCCTGTGGTTTGGGGCTCCGGATGCGGATCGCTCTCGGGCTAGCGCGTAGGGCGGCGCGGGCAGGCTGAGTTGCGGTGGCTGGGGCGCTGGAAACCAGGGAGGCTGGTGGCCGCCTAGTGAGCCCGAGGTGGAGCGTCCAGGGATGTCCCAGCAGCTGCTGGGCCAGCCGAGCAAGGGGCGGACATGATGCAGCATTCTTCGGAGGGGGCCTACAGTGATCTCCAGCGGCTTCTTAGCGCCCATAGGCGGTGCCCAGCTGTCCGACACGGCAAACCCCCTCCCTCTGGCGCACGTCATGACCTGATCGAGCCCCCCACAGGAGGCTAAGGCAGGTCCACTGGAGCTCCCAAGATCCGATGGTCCAATACCCCTGGCCCTGCGCTGTCGAGAAGGGAGAGTCGCCCGGACAGCGGACGTGAACGTCAACCTTCTCCTTCAAACCGACGACGCCTGTGTGGCTTCGAATTGTGAGCATGCTGCCCTTGGCGAAGCAATAGCCGTTGGGCTTACTGTAGCAATCATTCGCCCTCCGCTGGGTTCTCTAGCCCGTCTCACTGCGTCGGATCGCTGCAGCGTCTTACGAGTTCACAGCCCCAATGGATGGCGTTGACGACGACGACACCCACGCCAAGCCGTGGCTGACGTCGCCTCTCGTCCGGCTTCATAGCGGGCAGGCTCCATGCCAGGGACATGGCATGTTAAAATCAGTCAAAAGGCTTGCGAGCTCCTTCATTACTGCGGCCAATCTGCTACTGGTTCATTCGGCCAACTCGGCTTCACCGGAGAGCATTAAGACTAGAATTTCAACATCAGCATTGCCACTTCCCAACGACGCAAGCGAGCAAAGTCTCGACGACATCGTCATCGGGCCCCTGGAAACCCAACGAGGACCACGAAATGGGCAGCAATCGTTGTCTGAGACAGGGTGCCTTTCCCAATCGGAACGTCTCACTCCCCCGAAAGCCAGGGTCTTCAGGTCTCAATGCCCAACCGATAGATATGTTGTGACTGCTTTCCCACATGGCCATTCCTAGGTACCTTAGTTGTCGGGCTTGACATCTCGGAATCCGTAAGGGGGCAGAAGGATACGAGCATCCTCCCGTCAAGCAGGATGGACACGAGTGTGATAGTGATGACACGAAAGCTCGATTTATGAGCTCAGAAACTCGTCGGAATGATGCAGAAGCCCCGGCGTTTTCATTTTCGTAGTCTCTATTTCGTCATGGCCAGTCGCAGCTTCTGGACAGGAGATCTGCCAGCTCTTCCAGATACTTCTTGTCCAGCTGATCAAAGCCGTTCAGCGCCGCGCAATCGACGTCGATGATTGCGACTGTCTTTTTGATCCCGCTGCCGTCCCGATCGGCCAGGATGGGCACCACAATCTCGCTCTTGCTGTCGCCGTCGCAGGCAATGTGTCCTGGGAATGCCTCCACATCCGCCACCAGCTGCGTGGTCTGCGACGCGGCAGCCGTCCCGCAGACGCCGCGGCCGAAATTGATGGTTTGGCAGGCAACCTTGCCCTGGAAAGGTCCAAGGATGAGCTGCGGCTTGGGTGACGAGGGGTCCGACGCGTAAAAGCCTGACGCCGGCTCAGCTTATGCTCTTCAAAAAAAACACAAGAAAAACATACCAGCCCAGTTCACCTCGTTGCTAGGCGCAGGAAGGGACTTGTACGCGTGCCATAGCAATGAGGCAGCATTCGCCAGGTTGCTTGTACCGTTTGTCAGTATCATTGGACATGGCCCTCGTATAGCTACGGCATGAAGCCTTACCACACCTATATTGGAAAGGCCATGGCTTAGTTGACGCGTTCGACCACGGGGGCGGGGATGATGATACCAACCCAGTTGCGCTGATCCGTAAATAGCCCCTCGGCCTGAAGCAGAACCTGCTCGTAGGCGTCGTCCTTGGTGACGTCGTCAGCGAAGTTGGAAGCATCCGCGTGGACCTAAGCAGCAATCAGCACCCGATATTTCACCGTGGCCGGGTATGCAGCTGGTTTTGAGCTTCCCTACCATCGTGAAGGCTGTGGTCCGACCGCAAATACGTGAGACGAGCGCACCGGTCGATCAATCGTTTGAGATTCGCGGGAGCAGGATTGAGTAGACTGTCAATCGCGAATTCTGACTTTGACGTGGATATCTTGGTCGAAGCAGACAATTGCGATTAGTCACCACTTTGAGGTTGCGAGCCCACTTGGCCCATTGCGTGATCCAGATCTAGCCGCAAGCTCAACGGCCAAAGAACGTCTTCATCTAAGAGAACCGTAATCATTCGATGGACTTGCAGATTCGAGTGCCAGGCACTGGAGGCACATTGCACTTGGCCATAGGGAAAATGTGTTGTAGAATTGTGGGTGAGGGAGCCAAGAAGGTCTACATCCGAAGTAGTAGCCCCGTTTGCACGGAGAGGTGAGGAATGGCCGTGGTGGCGACGCCTGGCCGCGCTCAGTACTGGCCTTCCACAGACCACTGCGGCATCTTCTAAAGTTTCTTGATTGAACTCGTGGCCCGAGGGTACGAATTCATAAACATGTTTTGATGTTGGTCTTTGACAGGAGAGTAAAAGCAGACCAACACTCGAAAGGTACGAAGTACTTTGCTGAGTGCTGACCAATGGTGCTCCAGCAAGTAACCCAAGTTGCCAAGGTAAGGTACCGTAGCTCGCGGCACAGAGCAAGCTTCGTCCAGAACTTCCAAGCACAGCATCCACAACCTTTGCAGTAGCCATGAGCTACCGGATACCGTGGCGGCAATGCGCGCACTACGGCAACAGAGGCGCCTTGAGCCCTCAGTCCTCTATACTGGCCCCTCGTGGCTACCGCGCAGCGCTCCTCGCCTCGCCGCCGCTGCGGCAAGTCCACCAAAGAGCCAGCAAGCCGCAGCCGTCCAGTAACCCGCTCATCAACCCTCCCGCCTCGACCCGACCGCCGCCGTTGACGGTTCCGCAGCGCAACGCGTACGATTCGACGTTCCAGTATCTGTTCCAGCTGGGCAAGGGATACCTGAGGTTCTACAAGGACGGACTCAAGAGCGTCTGGGGAAACCGCAAGCTGCTGCGAGAGAAGCTCGCCAGGACGCCGGCCGATGACCGACCCTCGATTTTCAGGCCGCACTACGTGCCCAAGACCTTTTCGCGTGCCGACTGGGTCCTGCTCTGGCGTGTGCGGCATGACCTGCTGCGGTTGCCCCTGTTTGGGCTGATTCTCATCGTCATTGGCGAGTTCACGGCGCTCGTCGTCATCTACGTCGATGGCGTGGTGCCGTACACTTGCCGCATACCCAAGCAGATATTCACGGCCTTGCAGAAGTCGGAACAGCGCCGCAACGCGGCATTTGACGAGCTCGAGGCGCGATACCCGCACGGCGTACTCAGCCCGCGCGTGACGCCGGGGGTCGCGCGAGCACATATCCTCAAGAGCCTGCATCTGTCGGGCACGATATGGGATCGCCTGGGTTTCATGCCGCCGGGCATGTGGCAAGTCAAGGGCAAGCTGCGAATGGCATTCCTCGAGGGCGACGACAAGAACCTTGTCGAGGACGGAGGTCCACTGCAGCTCGAGGCGGAGGAGCTCAAGATTGCGTGTCAGGATCGCGGAATCAACACGCTCGGCAAGGGGGAAACGGAGCTCCGGAGCTGGCTGGGCGACTGGCTCCGACTGACGGCGGCCGAGGATCTCACGGAGCGGCGGCGGCGGATGGCGACGCTGCTGCTGACGAGGTAAGTTTGGATCCTGGCCACGGCGCGCGCCTGCACCTGCAGCGGCTAACCTAGTCTCACTTTCAGATCCGAGAACTGGCCCCAAACCCGCGACTTTGCGGTGCCTGCGTGGGAGCTGTAGGCGACTCATCTCTGCAGCTAGTATGCCCGTACTTTGCAGGGACTGGCCGAGGGCTGGCTACGGTCACCTCCTCGTCGAATGGACGGGGCGAGCCAGCGGCCATAGCGGAAGAAGCCACTTTTTGGCATTGTAACATAATCATCAACTCACTCATACAACCATAGGCTAGACGATTCGCCTACGAATAGAGCATCGGTGGCGGGAATTAGAAGAGATCGGAATCCCGTTACTTGACCCCCGGATGTACGATCGTACGCATACTGTAGAGTACGCTGAGCCGGACTGAACGGGCGTAGAATGTTGAAGACGCCCCATCGGACTCGGCTCCCAGTTACCCATCGTTTACCCATGCTCATCCAGAACAGCGGCAGAATAGGTGGGCAAGTTGTCGCCAGACGCTGTACTGGCAGCGAAAGCGTGCCTTCGGCCTAACAAGCAGGTCCGTTGCCCGCCCGGAACGGGATGCGACTGGCTCGGTCTGGCCCCGAGGCACCAGCCGCAGCCGCCCCGTCGCGGCATGGAGCGCGGCTCCTCATCTTGGCCCGTAGACTGACGAGACTCTGGGGAGCCAGGGTTAGCCGTTGCACGGCCAATGGCGCGCTGTGGGGGGAAGGGGGAAATACCACGTTGTTAGGGGCAGCTTCCGCTGCACATGATGTCAGCCCGCCACGGCCGAGGTTCCCATCACATGCGACGAGCTAACCGATGCACCGCAGATGCTGCCCTGTCGCATTTAAACAATTCCTTCCCCCACCCCCCCCCCCCGATGCGCATCTGGCCCGAACCGACTCATCTCTCCATATCTTGATTCTTTTCCAACACATCTCTCCCGTCCATCCCCGTGATACCCGCAGCCATGCCTCTCAAGAACGGTGCGTTGGACCCTTGCCGGAACCCCCGACGGCATCGTAACCGTTGCGCAGGCCTCTGCGACAGTGCCAGCCTGAGGAAAGAGAATGGACCCCAGCTGACGATGCGCATACAGACAAGTTCCCCTCCTCGGCCGCCTTCGACGCCATCTCCGACGCCCTCAGCAGCGACGACGTTCGCAAGGACGCCATCAAGCAGGCCAACGCCGTCTTCGCCTTCACCATCAAGAACAAGGCTGGCGAGACCGAGAGCTGGCACATTGACCTCAAGGAGTCTGGCAAGGTCGGCGCCGGCACCGGCACCAAGCCCACGGGTAGGTCATCTGTGCGCCGATATTAGCACGTCTTTACCGGTTTTGCTGACGAGGGCGCCCTCCCAGTCACCCTGTCTCTGTCCGACGATGACTTTGGCAACCTGGTCCAGGGCAAGGCCAACGCCCAGAAGCTCTTCATGTCTGGCAAGCTCAAGATCAAGGGTGACATCATGAAGGCCACCAAGCTGGACCCCATCATGAAGAAGGCTCAGGGCCAGGCCAAGCTGTGAGCGGGTTGTGCACGGCAAGGAGCATGTATGGACTTGATGATGACTGAAACTGTAATCTACACGAAGACGACGGAATATATGCTTTCGTTGGCATATAGTGTTGCTCTCACTTATGTCCAAGTGAGGAACAAATAGAATCTCATTAATCGTCATTGTCATGTGCAGCTATACGAGACCGGCCAGCTTGCGAATGTGCTCCTTTGCTCCCTCGCGGACCCCCTTGACAATCTCTCCAGCTGGTAGCCGCTGTCTCACGAGCCTGACTCCGGTGCCACTACATCTATTAGCATATGTTGTTCTCGGCCTTGCGATTCGGTTGGCACTTACGCCCACGTGTTCAGCATCTGCGCCGTCTCCTCCGTCGAGTAGTCTTCCTTGAGACTCTTCTTGCATTCTTCCAAGGTCGAGCCAGCCAGGAAGTCGTGGTGAACAGGCCCCATGATGGCACGACCGTCGTAGAGAGGCCCCCAAAGCCCATTGTTGTTGAGCTGGTCCATGAACGGTGACCTGAACGGTTGAGTCAGCTGGGCTGTGACATCAAGGACTTGAGCGTCGCGGGAAAGGAGCTGAGCGCGTACTTGAGTGTCGAGTTCCCACCGTCCACAGTCTTGAGGACGAGCTGCTTGCGGTGCTCAGGATAGACGGACTCATCGGCGACGGTAAACTACATAATGCCAGTGGTTAGACAAGAAAGATGACAGCTGGACGAATGACTTGCCCTAGTACCCATGACGACTCCATCGGCCTCTGTGGCTCCCGCGTTAGTACCGCATCATCATGTAATGAACCGACAAGGCTTACCGAGCGCGAGCATGGCTGCGACACCCTTCTCATCGACAATTCCACCTGCCGCCAGCAGCCCAACCTCCCTGCCCTGGAACTCGTCGTTCAGCATCCTCCTCACCTCGGGCACAAAGCTCACCACACCCATGCCCCGTCGAAACTGGTGCCCTCCCGCGTCGACACCCTGGCATACGAGCACGTCCGCCCCGTCCCCGAGCGCCTCCCGCGCGGCCGCCACGTTTCCCACCTGCACAAACACCCGCGGCACCGCGCCGTCCAGCCCCCTGAGCGCTCGGATGATGGCGCCGTGCGGCTTGGCGGCCCCGTCTTGCGCGAAGAGCCAGACAGCCGCGGGGCGATGTTTGGCGATGATGGGCAGGGCCGTCTCGGCGAAGAGCCCGATGGAGCCGTGGCCCGTGATGAAGCTGATGCCGATTTGGAGCGGCTCGCTGGCGCCAGAGTTGAGGAGGGTTCTGGCCTCTTTGAGGTCTCCGTCGAGCTTGCTGAGATGCGGAGAGTCCTTCTCCACATTGTACGCAGACGAGATGAAGCCTGCAGACGTTGAAATCAGTGGAGATGGCCAAAGCAACAGCGATCGATAGCGTCGATGAGCTCATACCAATTCCACCAGCTTTGGACACCTCCGTAGCCAGAGCCGGGCACGCTGCCCCAATCATGGGCGCGTTGCAAATGAAGGGCGAGAGCGCCCATGGGAACCACTTTTGTAGAGGTGAGGCCGACATCTTGACGGGTAATGCGACAGAGTTCCAAAATTGCAGAGATGAAGTTGGGCTGGAACTCGAAGCTCGCATGAAAGGGTACGCAAGAGTCACACAGATGGTGGAGTTGTGGTGGCTGCATCTCACCCGCATTGCCGAGTAGCGCCGACCCGGCGATCGTCTCACCTGCACAAGTTCCAACGCCTCACATTGTGTTTACTTGCAGCAGCAATGCTTTGCATGTAATGTGAAAAACTAAGTTACCAATCGAGTTTGACTTCGCCCCGTCCTGCAAATAGGACAAGGCAGGTGGTCGCAGCTAGACTCCCCTCTGAGGGTCGCTCTGGCTTCACTTAGTATCGCAACGTCATCGTGGAGGGCTTATTGTTCAGAATCTCATCCACCTCGGCCATAATCTCCGGCGTCAGCTTGTCCACCGCCGCTACGGCCGCACAGTTGGCATACACCTGCTCGACGCTGCTCGCACCGGTGATCGCGGTGCTGACATTGGGGTTTTTGAGCACCCACGCGAGCGCCAGCGTCGTCATCTCGAGGCCGAGCTTGTCGGCAATGGGCTGCAGCCGGTTCACCTGCTCGACGATGCCGTTCCACGTCTCCTGGTTCGTGCGTTTCCAGTAGCCCTTGATGAACTCCAGACTCGTCTGCGCGAATCGGGAGTCATCGGGGATGCCATCCTTGTACTTGCCCGACAGAATGCCCTGCTTGAGAGGCGAGAAGACGGTGAGGCCGAGGCCCGTCTCCCTATAGAGATGCGCAAACTCCTTCTCGACCTTTTCGCGCGTGAGCATGTTGTACGCCGGCTGCTCCATCAGGGGCCCGATCAAGCCGAGCTTGTCGGCGTATCGCCATGCCTGGGCAATCTCGTCGGCATCCCACTCGGAGGTCCCCCAGTAGAATGCCCTGCCGCTGTTGATGATGTGGTTGAAGGCGCGCACCGTCTCCTCCATGGGCGTCTGGCGGTCGGGGCGATGGGCATAGATCAGATCCACATATTCGAGATCGAGACGCTTGAGCGAGGCATCAACGCCCTCGATGACGTGTTTCCTCGAGAGACCCTTGTTGTTGACGGGGTTCTCGCCAAATGCGCCACCCCAGTATATCTACAGCGACGTTCAGTCTCAACTCCCTTCAAGTACCGACTTGGAGCTTCGACGGATCTCCTACCTTGGTAGAGATGACCAGGTCGTTTCGCTTCCAGCCGTACTTCTTGATGGCCTCTCCCATGACAATTTCGGATTCGCCGCCGGAGTATTGCTCGGCGCAGTCGAAGAAGTTGACGCCGCAGTCATATGCCGCCTTCATGCAGGCATATGTGCCCTCTGCTTGTAGTGTCAGGGCATGTATCATCTACCACGAAGCGCTTCAACGTGAATTAGTACCTCTGTCGACGTGGCCACCGTATGTGAGCCAGCCACCCAACGAAATGGACGAGACCTGAAGGCCGGAACGACCGAGGAACCGGTAGGTCATTGGGGGCATGTCCTCTGGCTTCGTCATGGTGAATGCTTATACGATCCTGTCGTCGTTCAAGGGCAACTCGACTGGTGGAATTCTCAAGTGCTGCACTCGAGCTGGCTGCAGGCGTTGAAAGTTCATCACGGACGCCCTTCACCGCAACGTGTCCGGCTTCCTTATATCCGGTCCTCACTGGAGCCAGCGTGGGGATGATGTCGACACTCTGTGAGCTCATGTGGGCGGCTCCCCTACTAGTGAGCCCCGGATTTCGGGGGAACCCCCACGTTGAATTCTCCGCCATTCGCGTCACACTGCCTGTCCCAGCACAATGGTAACCAACAGAGCCGGCCAACGCTTGCTGCCATCGCATCACGCCACAATGAACCTATCAACTCCGAATTCTTAACCACGAGTAAGGGCAAAGCTCATACTCCGTGGCTTGAGAGATCAGGTCAAGTCGCCTAGGCGACTACGCCTAGGCACTGTGTCTCTGGTGGGAGTTGAGTCTTGGGAGGTAGCGTATATTATTACTCCTACCAAAGATGATAGGCAAAGACGCTGCTGCTCGCCTGAGTTTTGGTATCCCTGCGGGGGGGGACTTGACGGTCCAGGGTAGCACCAGCACACCGCTTGGCTGACATGGCTGGCTGGTTCCCAACAGCTCACAAGCCTGTCAAGGGCTACGAGCTGGGACAATGGCTCCCTTATCCTATCCTGGGGCTTGTGCATCAGCTTTGAATGATAAAACCCCCTGCATGCTACCAGTCACTCTATGGTGTCTGGATTATTAGGCAGACTGAAACCAGAGGGCCAAGACACTCAAAACCGCGAACTCGGTCGAAGCGACTGCACTTGTTCAAGGGCGGCCGTGCAAGACCTTTTAATTTGGCGTAGCTCCTCGGTTGCCTCGACGAACTTTGCAACCACCACTTCCTGAGACTGAAGCGCATCTACGAGGAATCTCTCTGTCCACCAGAAGCAGCAGGAGACTTTTGTTGGCCGCTGGACATACGAGACTCTGCCGTGTTAGGGACGGACTACGATTGAGCCAATTTGGACCCCGCAGAAAGCTCCAAGAGCGGGAATCCGAGATTCTTGGCATCTGAGCCGCAATCAGAGTCCATGCACCATGGGAAAAGGCTGTAATTATTGGTAAGGTGGAAACAGTTCGGCGGCCGATGCGATCGACGCCATGGCCCAGTCAGGGAGCATCTTGCAGCGGTCCATCGTGCTACTAGACAAAGTCGGCAATTCCCGTCTCCCTCAGAGTGGATGTCTTATGACTCTACCGAAGCAATGCGCAATATGGAGACACAGCAAAGCAGACAGCTCGGCGTAGTTGTGCTGCAGCGATGTGGTATTTGCTGAGGCTGGTGGCCAAGGTAGCTCCTCGGCATCTATCCGGGGGGCCCTAGGGACGGCTGCACATGCCAATGGACGGCAGTAACACAAATAGCAATGGGCGTACTTGTACGAGTAGGTCCGGCAAAAGTCATCATGGGGTCATGGAGTGATAGATTGCGGCCTGTAGGGGAGGGGAGAGTGTTTGATGAGTGCCCCGTATTCGGAACAGCTACAGAGCAAAAGTACGAGTACGGATCTAGAAGCTGTGCTGCGGCACCACTCAGGGGGCGGTTTGATTGGTAGTAGGTTTTATTCCTACTGTCCCGTCCAGGGTCTTCGGATCGCCAGCTTGCGTCGACATTGCTTATGACTCTGGCTTGGGCGCCAGAGCGCCGCGATGCCACACCCGATCCTCTGCCGCAAGCCAGGCTGCGGGCAATAGCACGTGTATCCGGACCCGTGAAAGGCGGCGGTTGATCGGGCGACGAGAGTCAAATGCCATTGGAATGTCTCACGGGTCGGCCTAAAGTGCACTGCACCAGACGAAATTGCAACGCCGCCGCCGGGTACGACCGTCAACGCTGACATTCCTCGCGATTGCACGTGCGGCGGCTCCAAAGCCCCGGTGACGCCGCGGAATGTAGGAGCAGGAAGACGGCCAATTCGTCCTGCATTCGCAGTCTCCTCACTCCGACCTGAGGCTTCGCGAACATGATGCAGGCTGGCCCACCAGATTCAGGTCCAGGCGGTGGTCCAGGTATTACCACAGAGACCCTCCTAGGACGATCCGAAGAAGGGCACCAAGCAATGGAAGGTACGGGTCCGGGGGTACTTGTGTACATGCAAATAGCGCATCGCCCTGCGGAGATCAAGTACCTCGGCGGCTTGAATTGTTGCACGCTCCCGTGTCTTGGCTGACTTCGGTGTCGGCGAGCTACGAGTATTCATTTGCAGACCCTGGCTGAGTCGTCTTGGCTTTTGGGAATCGCCAGTGTATTCATGCCATTCATGATGGCTTTGCAGTGTCGAGCGTGATTGCGCACGCTGGGCTGAGCGAGCGAGTGCAGTGCAGGTGGATTGCAGCACCCCTCCCTACCCGCACGGGTACCACGAAAGGAAGACAGACACCGTGAGCGGCAAAGCCCGTCCAATTCGGCACTCCCTTCGCCGGTCCTCGGCTCCAATCACCACCTCGCAACGCAGACCGTCCATGACATCCTATTCTTGCTCGGCACCTCGCTCGTCACCGCCGCAAGCTCCGTTGCTTGTCGAGCTCGGCTCTCCCACTTTCAGAAGGGCACGTACTTGGAAACTGCATACGCGCAGCGACCAACTTCGAGGCCAACAGTCGCGACCGCACGGCGAACCCGACGTGCGGACGGCAGAGCCGAGCACGCGAATCGAAGCGGAGCCACCATCGGGTGCCCGCACACGACCGACACCAAAGGTCAGTGAGCAATTGACTCGGGCCCTACATGTACATGTATGTTGTTTTTTGGGGCCACCGCCGCTTCGACGGCGCTTCGATGTGGTGGGAGCCTGAGTCGGTCAAGGGACTGCAGGCTACTGCCGGTGCTGGCGTCGCTTTTGGCTCCAGACTTGCGTCGACGCTTGAGCCCAATGGGGGCCCCCGGTGGAGGCTCGTCACTGCTCAGTGGCTCTGGCGCTGCTTGACAGCGGCCGCTACATGTAAGGTACCTTACCTTACCTTGCGGACTCGCACACCGTTCTGGCGGTGTTGTTGTGCCTGACGCCAGTGGCCCGCTCCAGGCGGCGGGCGTCTCTGGCCCAGCGGTCCATGAGCCCACCTCGTCCACCTATGGCTTCCATTAGGTTGTGCCAGCGCCCCTGCCGCCCTTCAGCCTCCCACCCACGCACCTTGGGCTCTCGCCTCGCTCTCCCAAAGTGCCAGCGGCTCCCCCTCCCCCCCCTGCTAGGCGACTCATCAGCAGACTTTGCTTCGCCCAGAAATTGCTCCCCGTTCCTCCCCCTCTTCGCCTCTTCTCCCATCCAATCCATCTATCGTCCCGGCCCCATCACAGTCGTCCTGCCCGTCTGTCCCACCGGTGGACCGCAGGCAGACTTTACCTGGCTTCCATCACTCGCACCACCACCACCACCGCCTTCGTCCCCCCCCGTCTCCTCCCGCAGCGAGCCTCAGAAATGCGCATCTCCCGACGTCGCTGACACCCGTCTCTCCGATTTGCTTACCAGTTATCGGTTTGCCTGACCCCTTTCCTGCCGCCGGCGCCTCGCCGCCCCCGGTGCTACGCGTGCGTGCTCGCTACCAGCGCTTTCCAGTTCGCCTAGACTGGTAAACAACGACGAGCGCTTGCCGCAACCTGCGCCCGCCCCCCCCTTCTCGACGACGCCGACATTACGCACGCACCGGTCGACCCGTCGCGAGCGCTCATCGCCCCGACATCATGGCTTCCTCATCGTCGAATGTCGTCGGCGTGCACTACAGGGTCGGAAAAAAGATTGGCGAGGGCTCTTTCGGCGTTATTTTCGAGGGAACCAATCTGTTGAACAATCAGCACGTCGCCATCAAATTTGTGAGTGTTCGCCCGTCCCTGCAGCCAGCCTGCACCGCAATCGCATTCGGTGACTGACAATCATTCCCAGGAACCTCGAAAGAGCGATGCTCCTCAGCTGCGAGACGAATATCGAACGTACAAGATACTCGTTGGATGCCGTAAGCACCACACCCTCAGCCTGGCTCAATCACCCCGTCGTCGCTCTGCTTGACCAGTCACTAACTGCAGCGACAGCTGGCATCCCTAATGTCTACTACTTTGGCCAGGAGGGCCTTCACAACATCCTCGTCATTGATTTGCTCGGACCTTCACTTGAGGATCTCTTCGATCATTGCGGGCGGCGATTCACCATCAAGACCGTCGTCATGGTCGCTAAGCAAATGTTGTCAAGGGTACAGACGATACACGAGAAGAATCTCATCTACCGCGACATCAAGCCCGACAACTTTCTGATAGGTCGCCCGGGCACCAAGGCATCCAATGTCATTCATGTTGTGGATTTCGGCATGGCCAAGCAATACAGAGATCCCAAGACGAAGCAACACATCCCGTACCGCGAGCGGAAATCCCTGTCGGGCACCGCTCGCTACATGAGCATCAACACCCACCTTGGCCGCGAGCAATCCCGACGAGACGACCTCGAGGCCCTCGGCCACGTCTTCATGTACTTCCTGCGCGGCGGTCTACCCTGGCAGGGCCTCAAGGCTGCCACCAACAAGCAAAAGTACGAGAAGATTGGCGAGAAGAAGCAAACCACGGCCATCAAGGACCTGTGCGAGGGCTTCCCCGAGGAATTCTGCAAATACCTCACCTATGTTCGCAACCTCGGATTTGAAGACACGCCCGACTACGACTACCTCCGCGAGCTCTTCACCCAGGCTCTCAAGAATGCCGGCGATGTCGAGGATGGCGAGTACGACTGGATGAAGATCAGCAAGGATTCGGGAAAGGGATGGGACTCGATGAAGAACCACAGCGCGGCATACCTTCACAACCCAAATGCCCGCCCGGGCCCTTCTCAGATGGAACTTCACAGTGGCCATCGTCCAGGGAATACCACCTCTCACCAACAAGCACAAAACCTTACGGTCGGCCGTTTAAACGCCGCACAACCCCCCCCTCCGTCACCGATCAAGCAGATGGGCAAGCAGAGAGATCGGCCAAACGCGCCCGGCGCCATTCCAGCAAAGAGGGCTAGCGGAGTCGGGGGTCTTCGAGAGATGGGAACGCCGACTGGCTCTACGCAAGCCCAGTTCCAGAACAGCACGCCGAAACTACCCCAGCAGCCTCCGCAGGGCCCAATGGCCCCGGAGCCCGAACTTACCGGAATGCAGAAGTTCTGGAAGGGGATTTGCTGTGGTTAGGTGCCTCCGATTAGGTTCCTGGATGGCGTATGTATATTTTGTTGTGGAAGGACGCATAGGGCTCATCACTATTTCTAGGTATGGAGTTTCGTTTGGTAAGCCAAAGTCAAGTAATGGAGTAGCACTTTGTATCATTTCGCCCCTTTCACATCCAAATCTAGTAGTGACATAACGGGTTTTGGCTTCATCGACGGTCGTACTGGGATCATCGGAGAAGCTGACCAGCCCAGAAAGCTCGACCCCCTTTTCGTATCCCCTTTGGCCATGCACATTTCCCACCGAGTACAAATAGAGCCCAATTCCCAAGAACCAACTCCAAAACGACGGCCACAAGGCCTCAAGTGAGCTTCTGCTTGATGAAGAAGGAACGGAGATGCGAGAGCTGCCAGGCGCACGTGATGCCGATGACAACAAGCTGGATGATGATCCAGCGGATGACGCGGCCGTTGGTGATCTCGGACTGGTCTCTGAACTCGGCTTCGCGTTCCTAGATATCTTGTTAGGCTTGGAACATCGAACAACCGTGGGAACGGGCGACCGACTCTTTGGAACACCTGCTCCCTGCGAATGTCGTTCAGCCTCGCGTTGAGATCCTTGACGCGCGTGGCAATGTCCTGAAGCTTGTCCTTGTCGCTGCTCTCGATCTGGTTGGTCTCGCCGATGACGAGATCGAGCCTCATCTTAATGCCACCGTTGGGGCTGCTCGACGAGAGCCATCCGGAGCGACCAGAGCTGGATGATGGCGAGAAGCAGATCTTGTGGTCGCCGGCCTCTTGAGCGGTGAAGGTGAAGCGGCCGGAGGACTGACCGCGCTGGGAGACGACGCGGTGGTCGTTGTCAAAGACCTCCTGCGCAGGGCATTAGTATGCTTGCTGGAACCAGACCACGACACATGGCCCCCAGTACGTACGTCCACTGAGATGTAAATGTTGATGCCGCCATGCTGTTGCCAAGCATGGGAGCGATCGTCCCACTCCTCAGCCGAGTAGTGTCCGACGACAAGCGTGTCCTTGGGTAGCTCCTCGAAGAAGCATTTCGGCGTCGCGCCGTCGGCGTAGAAGTACAGCGCATGTGCGATGGACGACAGGGACAGTAGAGGCAGGAGGGACCTCATGTTGTCGGTTGTGAGAGGCGCGATAGCTCCTCGAATTCCAATCTCAAGAGGTCGATTGGTTCGTTTCCTCTGGGTTTAGCGACCTCTGCGTCCGTCGTCGGCAGAAGCGTCGTTGATGGGCGTTGATGGGGGGGAGGGTGCGCAGGCTGGCGCGCGTGGAAGCTGCCACGTTCAGAAATTCGCCTATAGGGGGTCGACGGTCACGTGCGTTGCAGGCCAGCTTCGCGTCAGCGACTTGCGGCAACCTCGAATTCTCGAACTGCCAGCAACCCATCCTCTTAATCCGCGCCATCGACTCTACGCGATATTCTCTGCGGACCACGAGGTATTACGTGTCGCCAACTGGATTCGATGACCTGCGCCCGAAGAGTCGCCCTTTAAGCGCCGTACCACGACCGCCTCGACCATGGCTTCCGCCGACGTGCGCGATGTGCTCAACCTCTCGGAGGGCGCCGCTGGATCGCGCCCGTCCAAGAAGCAGAAGATTTCGGCGCCCCGGCCCAACTTGAAGGGCCTGGCGCGCGAGGTACATCAGCTCGGCGGCGACAACCCCATTGCGATCGTCCCCGAGGCCACGCAGTTCAAGAAGCGACGACTGGCGAGTCGCAAGCCTGCTGCGAGATGGGAGATGCGCTCATTCCGAAACTCCGGGCGCGATGACGACAGCCTGTTGCTGCGACATTGGAGGCGAAAGGAGGACAAGGAGGGGGCCGAAGGGATGCAGCACCCCCCGCAAGAGGTTGCCGACGTCAAGACGAACGAGATCGAGGACTCAACCTACGCGAAGTACAACGTCCCGGTATCCGTGCCGCAGTACAGCGACGACCAGTACAGGCAGTCTTTGCTGAGTGACGAGTGGACAAAGGAGGAGACGGATTACCTGATGGACCTCGCACGCGACTTCGACATTCGATGGCCCATAATTTGGGATCGGTACCAGTGGAATCCTCCGGCCACCAATGGTGGGGAAGATGCGGATGGCGACGAGAGCAAGGCCATTGTGCCTGCTGCGCGCTCGCGCTCGGTGGAGGACCTCAAAGCTCGATACTACGAAGTGGCGTCCAAGATGATGGCTGCACAGAAGCCGGTCCAGTACATGACGCAGCCCGAGTATGCGCTGCACGAGTTGATGGCACACTTCAACCCTCAGCAGGAAAAGGCGCG
This sequence comes from Tolypocladium ovalisporum, assembly GCA_024340015.1. Taxonomy (NCBI): domain Eukaryota; kingdom Fungi; phylum Ascomycota; class Sordariomycetes; order Hypocreales; family Ophiocordycipitaceae; genus Tolypocladium; species Tolypocladium ovalisporum. Next base: position 252,657 of record JALHBZ010000178.1, on the reverse strand, counting down.
CAAGGACTTTGCCCTCAACTCACTTTCGCGATCTCGCGAGGAAGCGCGCGAGGAGGAGTCGCTGCTTCTTGAAATCAAACGGATTCTCGCCCGGAGCGATCGATTCAACGAGGAGCGCCGGGAGTTGTACAACCGTCTAGATTACCCTCGCGCCGAGACGGACATCAGCTCCTTCAAGTCCTCCACTGGTCTGCAAAATCTGCTGCAGAACCTCTTGACGGTGGACAAGTCCAAGAAGCGCAAGTCGATCATGGGTGCCGACGGTGTGAGCCCAGGAGCGGCGGGTGGGCCTCAGAATGCTCAAGAAGCAGTCAAGCGAGACAGCACTGCCGCATCGACTGGAAACCGTCGTGACTCTACAGGAGCTGCCCCTACTCCAACTGGCGCCAATAAGAAGGCCCAGTCTCAGGCTCAAGCCCACGCCCAGCAGACCCAGTCGCAGCAACAACAGCAACAACCACAAGAGCGACGGAAGCTGAATGCCCAAGAGGAGGCCATCTACGGCGTCAGCCACTACGATCGCCTGGGCTCTGGTCCCATCTTTCGAACCGAGAAGATCAACAAGCTGTTCTCGCACAAGTCAAACCAGCAGCAGATACGTGTTAACAATACGCTCAACGAGTTGGACGTTCCGAGCAAGCTGGCCATGGCCACGTCGGCGACTACGATGCAATATGAGCAGCTGCTGGCAGCCGTCAACGGCCTTCTTGACGCTCGCAAAGTTGCTGACAAGCTGGATGCCGAGATCAAGCTCGAGGAGGCCAAGAAGGCCGAACGGACAAAGACCCTGGGACCCCCGGACGCCGAGGTCGAGAAGGCAGCTGAGACCGAGAATGCTGATGGTGGTGATGAAAAGGCTACCGCGACTGCAACCGACTCTGCCAAGAACGATGGCGATGAAGAGACACAGCCTGCCGAAGGTGACGAGAGCAACGAGGGAGGCGATAAGCAAGCCCAGGCAGAAGGCCGGGAGGAAGCAGAGCCTCGGACTGAGAGGAGGTCAGAACGGGACAAGAGTCTCAGACCTGGTAGCAGTGGTGCCGCCGCTCACAAGCGCAGTGCCAGCGTGCTCAGCACCGTGAGCGACAAGAGTGCCAAGAGTGCCAAAAGACAAAAGAAGTAGGATGTACCGTTGAAGTACCTCTACTTGGCCCTACGCGCCGACGTCAGAATGCGGCTGATCGAAGGGTATTTTGTTTCCGCGGAGATGCATCGATGGCTGCCGCGATGCCCCGTATTCAAGCCAATGGTGCTCTGAGGCGAGGGATGCTCCTTTGTATCATAGGTAGGTAGCCTTCGCGAGACGAGGTAAACTCATGCTCAGGGGAGGGCCTGACAGGGGTCTGAAAGGGCCCTGTCTAAATGATCTCAAGTTCAACCTGAAACCAAACATCCCGACCGAGCAAGCGCTTGCGGCCTCCATGTCCATTGAGCATCGAGACCTGCCCGTCGCGAAGCGCCAGAGCTGAGGCGAACGGGTGAGCCGTGTCGTTGTCCCAACGCCTCTTGATATAACGACTCGCACAGGCGCGTGCTAGGTTCCCCGGGCGCCATCTGCTTCAATAAGAATGCAGAACGGTCTTGATGAGAAGCTCGAGTCACTAGGCTGCGGCCAGGGGTCATCCATGTAAGCTGCGAGCTGCGGCGTGGCAAGGCCTTGATGTTGATGAGGCGGGCTGAGATGACGTCCTATTAAGAAAGCTGCAGCTCAGGGCGGCTGCAGCTCGGCATTCGCCTAATACAGCAACACATGTCTAAAAATACGTAGCCGCCAGGTCGGTGCCGCGTGGGTGGGAGATTGAAGAGAGTTGCTGCCGTTACCAACAAGATCTGTCGAGCTGCGAGAGGCCTTGGCCGTCGATGCTGGCAGCGGGTAAGGGGAGGGTGAGAGGGCGTGTGAAGATGGAGCAACCTTGAGAGTTCTCAGGGACACCAATCAAGATGGCCAGGATGCGTTGACATGACGCTTGCGGTGCCGTGGACAGGGCCATGTGGTCAAGGCAACCGCCGAGCAGCGCAGTAGGCCCGGATACGGTTGTTGGGACAGCAGGGCTTCGACTGGCGATGAAGACAAGGGCGTCAAGCCACCGCGCTTCGACATGACCCCCCAAGCAGCCATGCCTCGATGGTGATGTCGTCGTTGCGAGGCTTTAGCTGTCATTGGCGAGATCTCAGATAACCGCGTGGAGGGTGTGTCGCCAAAGCGCCGGGAACGCAACCCCGGTCCGGGTCCCTGATGACGAGCCATGCCCAAACCCAGGACGCAGCTGACTTGCAGGTGACGAAAATAGGAGATGGCGTTCTCGGAAAACGGGCCCGGCGCGTGGAGAGGATTCGTAAACGGAGGCGTCGCGGAAGGGGGGGCACGATGGGTGTTGGAGGATAGGCGAGAGAGGTCGAAGCAGAAACGTTCTAGAAACGACGCCAGGGCCTTGGCGCTTAGCGGGCGGCTAGTCCTGCGCCGGACCCGGCTCGGAGGGAGGTTTGTTGCAGGCCGGATGGGCGCTCCCGGGAGGCCGCGTCTTGTTTTGGAAGGCGGCTGAGGAAGAGGTGATTGCTGGATGCATGTCATGATGCACATGGCGGCATCCGATGAGATCGTGGAGTAGATGCGATGCTGAGGGCCACCGACGTTGACGCCGGCTTGGCTTGGGGGGAGCATTCGGTGGATTTGAATGGCTGTGGGTACTTGAAGATATTCCTTGGCGACGGCGTTGAATGACGGCTCATTGAAGTGTAGGGGATGCGGATGCCTCTCGCCTCATGTCCATCCTGCGTACGCATACTAAAACGTGTTCTTGGATGGCATGACGACTGTCGTCGAGAAGAGAGGTAAGGTAGAGAGCTTCGATAGCAGCGATGGGTCAAGCATTGGCGCTGAAGCAAGTCTGTGGTGCACAGGCCCTGCACGGGAACGAAGTTGCAGCCAACAGAAGCAGCCATCGACCAACCGCATCCTGTTCCCCCGGACGATCAGCTCATACGTTACCTGCCACGGAGATGAGGCCCCCCGTTTCGTGGACAACGCGAAGCTCCCCTCGGAGCCCGCAGGGCTGCCATTTGCCCTTTCTCGAGCTCAGCAAGGTAGCAGCTTCATCAAACTGGAACGAGCAGCGTTGCGGAGACTGCAGACTGCAGATTGGGCGGCTGGGCAACTTAGGTTGGGACGCGCCATGGCGGGAGCCGCTTTGGCGCCGACAGACGGGATTGGCGCCCGAAGCCCGCGCCCACGGAACGGAAGCGCCACAGGGGTCCAGGAATATTAGCAGCCACACGTCGACGACGACTTGTCCTGCGGCCCAAGACGGCCCCTCGAACCGTCCGGCCAACTGGGCTGGGGTTAGACGGCATCCACACGCGCCGGATGCATCTGGGGCGAGCGTGATTCAGTCGCTGATCTGACCAACAAAACGTCCATCACGAGCGAGCACGATGCCACGCTCGCCCTGCCTGGCTTCAGCGGCGCCGGCAATGCACCATCTTGCCAATTTGCCCCGTCTCGCGCTCGTGCAAGGAAGCGCGCGGCCGCCCGCAAGAGTCAGCACCACGCTGAAGAAGGGGCAAGGCATTCCTGAATGCCGCGGAGTCGTCTCGACGCGGATGAAGATTCAGAAATGCAGGCCCGAAACCCGATGGATTTTTCCACGATGGGGTTGCATCATCCGCGGCCCTTCCTGGCTTGCTTTTGCGGTGCCGCTCATCTGGGTGCTGATGCACTCCCCGTCCCAAGGTGAAGCGCTGTTTAGTCGAGCTTGCCGAAGCGGCCCTTGGACCCCCTGGTCGTTGTTCGGGACCGGCGTTGATGCGCAACCGCAATTTATGCCCGACCGAAACAGAGCCCCAAGCAGCAGAGCCAGGGGTCCAAGGCCGAGAGTCGGGTCAGCAGTCGTTTTTGCTCTTGCTGCTGGTGCCGCGGAGACAGCTGCATCTGTGCGTTGTTGCGCATTCAGCGTCGCACGGATACCTCGCCGAATCGTCTTGTGATGCGTACGTTGCACACGAGGCACAGAGGGCGTCGCAGGGACGAGCGACGAGTCGAGGGGACCAGGCAGACTTCAGCAAGGTGGCTGGGCTTTTGCCTCGTCGCCGTTGCGCGTGTCCAACACGCGGGCTTGCTTGTCAACGACACGACGCCGAGCTGCTTCCTGCTCGTATACTCGTACTCGGCGCCGCTGACTTCCAATCCAACTGCCATCCCTTTTTCGGTCACCAAGCAAGCGGTGTGGGTGCGTGCCTACTCGAGCCAGCCAGCCAGCCTTGTGCACCAACTCGTGTGATTGGCAGCGGCGCACGCTATGTGAAGCAGCCCGCCACAGCCAAACGTGTCGCAGCCCTCGCGCCTGTTCCCGGGCCAATCACCAAGGGCCAGCCGTCTAATAGTTTCCGTCGCGGCGGTCCTGGCGGTTAAGGCCGTCTGCAGCGGGGCGGAGAGGCCACGCCTCAGGTCTCCGACAAGCGCTGCGCCCGTGCTGACGCGGATGCCTGGGCCCGACGCAGTCCACACCAGCAAGCGGCAGCGTCAACGCTCGCAAATGCCGATGGCCACCATCGCCACAGAGTGCGACGTTGGCGGCTGGGAGGGCATCCAATGGTTCACGCTTCCGCCACCATGGTGAGGTGCGTTTGCAAAGTGGCGACTGCGAGTAGGGAGTCTGTCCATAGTTGGCTCGTTCTCAAGCAACATTCCGGCATCCTTGCGATTGGGGACCACTGGCAAAAGGTACGTCATGGAGCCGACCGTTTCATCATGGCACAAGGGTCTGCACGCGCGCCGTGTCGTATTACTCTGGATAATCTCTGCCCGACAGACGAGACTCGGTCGTCGCTTTGTCGGGAGCATCCCAAACGGTACACATTGTGCGAGCTCTCCTTTGCGACAGCCAGCGATGCGTCTTTACTCCACAATTACCTACCGTTTCCACTTGGTCCCGGGGGCGGTCGTGCCAGAGCGTCGGGCATGCCAAGTCAAAAGACTCGGTCGGGTCTGCAGGGATGTCGGCGGAGTGGCGTCTTCCTGGCGAGCGGACGCCGCAGCGCTAGCGTGCGAGGCCTGGCACAGCCGCGAGCGACGACAGGAGGGCGGCGGCGGCGGCGGCGGCGGCGATACGAGGGCGCGGAGGAAGCCTTGTTAGACGCGGTGTTGATTTGGCCCTCTGTCAGTGACCCCTGTCCCGCCGACACTGCGGCCCATGTCCGGAGATACCCAAAGAAGCGAAATACCACGACTACGCGCATCAACAGGAAAGACGAGCCAGCCAGGCCACTGTCCGGGCTTACAAGCTCGCTTGTGCTACGCCTCGCCCGGGATGCTTACGCAACGCATGTCGTCGTCCGTATGTGCGCAACTACATGTACTTGGAACAGGAGCCAATGTCTGTTGTGGGGGATGTTGTGCCATGACATGTCGACGTGACGGCGCAAGACGATTAGGCGCGGCATGCGTGTCTATAGCAGTGCTGGTTGGACGCCGAGGAGGCATCCGGGTCTGACAGGCCACCCGTGCAACAACGTGGACGGGAAACGCTTTGAGCATGTTGAGCAATGGCGTGTTTGAAGATGCCCAGTCTACGCAGTCTGCGATGGAACAGAAACTCGTTTCTGCTGCATCGAAAGACCTCGCATTTCGTATATACTCGCAGGGGATGCTCGGACAGTCCGGAGTAAACTGCGGCCAAGTGTCTCCGCCTCGGAGTAGGGACGAGCATTTCGGCACGCAGACAGGAGGCTAGCGAGGGTCGGCCAAGCCCCTGCGTATGGCGTGCATCAAATGTGACGCAGATAAAGGCATCACGGTTGAAGATGGCGAAAAGTCCTCAGGGTAGCATGGGCACGGCTCAACTGCCGTGGCCGCGGCGCTTGGTCTCCGTCAGTTGTCGTGCTTTATTAGCAGAGCCCCAGCCTGTTTTGGCGAGGAGCCAATCGGCCTTGCAAAGTTGCAACCAGACCCCTCATTGGGAACACGCCAGACGTCGTTGACGATTTGGAGAGGGCGATGGCCGGAGAAAGCCGTTGGTCGTGGCGAGGCACGGCAAGGTACGAGTACGACGAGCAGGTAGGCCTGCGGCATCACCAAACGGCAGCTTACAAGTACAGCCCCCCGTCAAGCAGCGTCTGTCAGTGGACGTTCCAAGCAAGAGGCGCGGCCGCGGCAGCACGGCTTGCTGCGGCCACGCCCCGTCTCCGCCGCGACCGGGGGCCGGATCTGCGGGCGTGATGCTCGTCTTGCGCACGCAGCGAGTTTCTTTCTGCCTCTCTTCTTTTCTCCGACGCAACGACTCAATAACAAGTTTTACTTGAGCCATGCTTTCTTGGGCGCCACGAGTTGCGGCGACTTGCGCCGAGTATTGCGGCGGATGCCACGGATGCCACGAATGCAGGGCATCAACGGATCCATGGCTTGGACCGCTGAGGGCGCTGCTGGTAAAGGGCGGGTTAGGCGAGACAGCGACAGGCCGCGGGACCCGCGCGCGAACGCGCCCGAGGGTCCCTTTGTCGCCAGACGAGCCGCAATGCGGTCGACGAGACTCATCAGCAGCTGTGGCTCAGGAGCCGCCGTCGTCGTCATCAGCAGCAGCAGCAGCAGCAGCAGCAGCAGCACACCGAGCTCGGAGGACGAAGCGGCCCAGGAGAGCGGGCTGGTCGTTGGCCGCGCCCCTCGACGGCCCGAGGTTCTGTTTCTTCTTCTTCTTCTGGTGCGTCTCTTCTTCTTCTTCCTTCTCTGCCCCAGTCGTGCGGCAACTCGCCGAGCAACGTCCAAGAGCGGGAGCGGCACGCCCTCCGTGCGCGCGCGCCCACGTCCGTCCGCGCATGCGCACGCCCCCCCTGGGTCGGGTCGCGCGGTGCGCCTCCACTCCACCCCCGTCCGCCGAAGCGCCATGCCGAACCCGCACCGCACCGATCGCCTGGAGGGGGGGGAAAGACAGGCATGGAGAGACACGACCTGTCGACGGTAGATCAGACCAGACCTCGCAGCCGG